>PKMM01015931.1:108062-145923 GCA_002933915.1 Eutrema heterophyllum | reverse complement strand
AATATATATATATATATATATAATGCAATGCATGGTTTTTTTTTTTTAGTTTTGATATATATTTTTTTGTTTTAGGGCCCAAAATTTAAATTTAACATTTTGTTTAAGGTTCCAAAATTATTAAAAAAAATTGTTTTATCCAAAAGTCCCCGACAGTCTTGAACCCGGCTTGCTAAATTGCTAATATCATTGTTGTGTCACCAAGTTCAAACCCGTATAATGCTTGTTGTTATTAAAATAAAAAGGAAAGTAATTAAATGTCAAACATTGACAGGAAGGAACCTTTCGTTTGTGTTATGGCGTTTGCGTTTTGTAATTACACAAATATTTTATGAAAAAAAAAACGGAAAATTATTTTCAGTTCCAAATATGTAAATCGTTTTCTCATGTAAACGCATATATTGTGTTCAGAACTAACAAATTTTTCAAATGACTGATGCTACTAGCTTTTCACCACTTCCTGTGCTATTGGTCTGCCATGGTATTGGCACGTATATGTCTGAAGCTCACACTCTAGTCGATACGAACCATAAGAAATAAAGAAAAAATATTGTTTGTTGCGAAAAAAACAAGGCTGTTTAAAGAGGACCTATATTTCGTATTTGTCAGATCTTGTGTTCTTGGCACAAGTCGTAACAGCTTTACGCGTGTGATTAAAAAAATTGGTTCGTACTTCGTAGGTCATACGCGAAACGTTTGACTTTTGCTCTCTACTCTCTTTACTTGAACTTATATTTATAATATATAAAATATGTTATACACTTACTAATTAATAACTTAACTAATATATATTGCTTATATACTTATTAAGTAATAACTTTTTGGCATTATTAATTAATAACTTAACTAATATTTATTGCTACTATATAAGTATAAGTTTATATATTAATTAATACCGTAGCTAATATTTATTGCTACTATATAAGTATTAAGTTTATATATTAATTAATAACGTAACTAATATTTTATTGCTACTATATAAGTATAACGCACATGTGCCTTCATAAAAAAAAATTTGAAACTCCAAAAAATGGAAAAAGACAAAAGATGAAACTGTGTTCTGCTGATAAAGAGACCCCACCGGTCCAAGCCAGATATGTCAATGTTATGTGGTTTAAATAATAAATGTACAGATATCGTCTGATATATTTTGGGCTAACCGATTGAAGCCTAAGGGTTTCACATTAAACTGTTAGAACATTTAAAGACTTTTTGTCACTATAGGTAGTGAAAGTGAACGATTTCACATGTATTGGGTCCAAAAATAGTGGATTTCACATGTACAATGTCACTAGATTGTGATTCAATCTCACTTGATTGTGATTGAACGCGTACTTTTTTTAGATTGTGCATGGAACTCGATTGGAACTAGAACCAAGTGATTTTATTTTTTATAAACTGACTTTTTAAATCTTAATGCAACATTTTCAATTTTTACATTTTTGTTAAACAGAGACGTCGGTGGTGGAATACAGTAAAACATCAATTAAATTAGTATTCGATAAATTAATAAATATTATAAAATAATATTTTCTGAATCTGATTAGTGCAAAAGGTAAAAAAAAAATTGTGATATAATAATAAGATAATACATTTTAAAAAACCTTGTTAATATTATAAGTTAATAACTTTATAATCTTACACAAATATAACTAAAACAATTTACAGAAATATCATTTTACTATCGTTTATTTTTCTTTACCTTTATCATTCTAATTTTTCTAATTTCATAAAAAATATTTTATGCTTTGTGATAATTAATTCATTATACATAATCAGTTTCAAATGTATAGTATCATCTTTAATTTTATCAACAATATTAAAGATAAATACCATAATTTACTTTTACCTATAAACATGATGTTTTTCATCCGGATAGTTTAATAGGCTATTGATATTTGTTTTATTGTGACTAGAAAGAGAAATTTGCGCGCTTGTTTTATTTTGTGTTGTAAATAAATATTGTATGTTTTTAGATCTCCAATTCGACTATCAATATCTCTTGCGTTGTTTTTATAATTTTTTTTTATGATCCTGGTATTCTCTTTCATCCATTGTTTTTTAAATTCTTTCATCCAAATTCTGATCTTGCAATAACTTTTAACTTTCTCAATTCACTATTTTCAGTTTTTGTTTTTACATATCTTTCATTGATTACAACTTTCTTTCCAAACCCTTTAATTTTTGTATATTTCTTTGTTTATGTATTCTTTTCTCTGTTTTGTGTTATCTTTTTCTCTTTATTTTTTACTAGGTGAGAACCCGCGCATTAGCGCGGATATTTTAATTTTAAACTATTTTATAATTATATGTTTCTTTAATTGTGTATTTTTATTTATTTGTTTTGTTTTATGACATATTTTTTTTTCTTTGACTTTGTTCAGCTGTTGGAAACTTTACTGTATAATATTCAATTAAGTCGGGTTGCTAGATCCAATGGTTTATTTCTGACTATGTATTATATTTTTCTCGCAGTAAATCTAATGATCTCAAGTCCTAACTAAACGAAATATCGTTTGGATTGATTATTATTAAAAAGTATTTGAAAGTGTGTTTCCATTGCTGTTTCTGCCCATGTTGAAAGTATGTACTTCATCTTCCTCCTTATGAATAGTTTTCAATTTCTTTAGTTATGAGTATTTAGTCCATTGAACCCATTTTTTTTTTTTAAATCGTATATATTTGATAACTTACCTTTAATCTCTTCCTTTGTTTTTTTCTCAAATTTTTTGGTCAACGATGAGTAAGTACATTAAGACGAGGATCACAATTTATTTTATCATCCACCGTTGATAAGATTAAATCTAACGGACACAAATCTTCTCTCTTTTTTTTCTCTTAAACAATTTGTTTATCTCTTCTTCTTCCTCCTCTTCTCCCTTCTTCTTCATATTTAATCCTCTTATTTTCATATCTCGCCGCCGTCAACAACATCTTCTCCTCCGCTCCCTAGCATTCCTCCGCACTCAACGACGCAAGAGGAGTGGTTGAATCGACGCGTCGCGGTGAGTTCTGTGCTCACCGCTCACCGCTCCCGTCCTCGCCGCTCCTGCCTCCGCTTCTTCTTCTCCACGTCGTCTCCTTCCTTCTCTTCTTCTCCTCCTCATCTTCTTCAGATCTAACTTTTTTTTTTCAGATCCAGTTCGGATGCTCACTGCCGGTTCTGTGCCGCTCCCGTCCTCGCCGCTCTGCTCCGATGCTCACCGGCAGTTTTGTGCTCACCGTCCTCGCCGCTCCGTGCTCACCGCCAATTTGGATGGGTTTCCCGGCGGCGACGTCGCGGAGAAAGCCACGAAACACGCTTTTAGTCATTTATTTTTTTTTTTTTTTTATTTTGTGTAATTAATTAATTTAATAAATAATTTTTTTTTTATATTAATAAGGGGGGCATGACGTGTCGACGCTGGAAAGCCCCTTTCTCTCTTATATAGTAGATAATCTGTTATCTTTTTTATTGTTTGGTGAATGTTCTATTGTGTGTTATAGTTTTCTAGTTCTTATTTTTCTTCTTCAGTTGTTTGAAATTTCCTTAACTTATTTTTTTCATTTTTGGTCTCATAATTTGCTTTTTTTTACTTGGACTAAGATTAAATTATCTTCGTTTGTTCATAAATGACGATTAGATCACCCGGAAAAATGAGAAAACACACTTAAAATATCGAATCATTTGATATTTATACATTTATGATGTTTCTTAATTAAATTTGAATTTCATTTATTGTATGCTTTTGATTATAATTTTTAACATAGTTAAATTTAAATTAACTAGTTTTTATAAGAATTAATAGTTGGACACATGTTAATTTTTTTTTTTGCTTTCAAATAGTGAGGTGTCAATCCATGGAGAGTTCCTTTCAACTATTATATATTAGATAATCGAGACATTAATTATAACCTTAAATTATGAAAAGTAAGAACAAAAAGGTTAAATTTAAAGGCAAAATTCACTTTAAGTTAATAGATATTAGTTTATTGTTTAATTCATTATTAAAAAGAGGATGTTATGGTTCTAAAATGTTAAAAGTTTTATTGTAGTTGTCTTTTCTATTTATCTGTTATATAATTGAAAAAAAAATAGAACACTAAAATGATAAAACGTGTGATTAAATGAAACAAATTGACATTTTTCTAAAGAAATTAGCTAGTTAGTGTTTTACTTTAGAACGTGTTACCACTTATATATATAACGTAGGGATCTATAACCTAAGTAATTTATCCATTTTTTTATTTGGTCAACTAAGTAATGTATTTAGTTAAAAAGAAAAACAAACATTTTTTTCAGTTGACAAAATAAAAAAGAGGTAAATTGTGTAAGTTTTTGCCTTTATGGATTAAAATACAACATCCTTACATTCATATCACTTTCAATTATTCAAAAAAGCAGCTGGAGAAACTAGACGACAGCAAAAAAAACTACAAAACACTATAGAAAGGAAAAAGAAATGCCGATAATGTTTGACCAGAAAGTGGTAAAGAAGCGTTATGTGACAACATACCATAAAATAAAATAATATTCCAACAATACTACCCTTTTTTTTTTGTTCAACCAAACTCCCAATAATATAATAAATAAAAAGAGAGAAGAGAGTTTCGTTGGTCCAAGTCTGACATTCTTCTACACCCGAACATAGAAAAAAACATCTATAAATACCTCATTTGGTTGATTCCCATGTTTCACCTGCAAACATTCTGAATACAACACCTCATATTGCACCAAAAAATCACTTACGCATATACAAAGTCTTCACAATAATACATACACACTCACATATCGATATATCTATTCTTACATATTTGGAGAGATATTCGAGATGGATCAGTTTCTTGACGTGTCTCGGTTTTGCTACATGTTCTTCAATGTTTTCGTCGTAGTTCTTAGCCTTATGTTCTTGAAGCTCTTTCTGCGTTGCTGTATATTGCCGGTTCGAGCTCAAAAGAAGCTTAGAGAAAACGGATTTGTTGGTCCACCTCCTAGTTTTCCATTAGGAAACATTAATGATATGAAGAAGCTAAAGACGGCCTTGGTGATTGAGAAGAGCAAATCTTCCACCATAATCAACCATGACATACATTCCATCGCGCTTCCACATTTCGCTCTTTGGCAACAACAATACGGTAAATAATATAACTCTCAATTTTCATTCGAACATTTGGACCATAATTTCTCTAGATTTAGAATCAATCTTTGATAATTTTTGTGATGGTTTCACAAATCATAAATGGATCATTTTCTTCTTAAGTGTGTATTTGAAACAACATTACTATAATCGATTTAGCTACCAACATTTTTGGATTACTAAATGTATATATTAACATAGATTATTGGTTGTGTTATGTAATGCAGGGAAAGTGTTTGTGTACTGGCTAGGCATAGAGCCGTTTGTGTACGTGGCGGATCCTGAATTCTTGAGTGTTATGTCGAAAGGAGTATTGGGGAAGAGTTGGGGAAAGCCAAATATTTTCAAGAAAGATAGAGAGCCAATGTTTGGTGCCGGTTTGGTTATGGTTGAAGGCGATGATTGGACACGTCATCGCCACATCATCACTCCTGCATTTTCCCCTCTTAATCTTAAGGTATATGCTTAGAAATTAAACTCCTTTTTCAGATCGTTTACATTGGTAAGAGTCTAAAAGAAAGAAAAGTAATAGGGTGACTTATCTAGTTCAACAATTTAGACTTCATAATAGTCCTTTCCTTAAGAGCATGAGCCACCATTTTCCACGACATAGAAACTTCAAGGTCTTATGGTGTTGGAAAGACTAGATATTATAAGACTCATTCAAATCAAAGCTTCATACTAGAATGTTTCTCTTTTTTCTCATTACTTTTTTAATTGGTCTTCTTAAAAAAACAGACTATGACAAATATGATGGTGGAATCAACCTCCAACATGTTGGACCGATGGGGTATACAGATCAATTCGGGCAATCCCGAATTCGACATGGAGAACGAGATCATAGGAACAGCGGGTGAGATAATCGCCAAGACAAGTTTCGGAGTCAGGGGAGAAAACGGAACTCAAGTCCTGAAAAACCTAAGAGCCATGCAATTCGCTCTCTTCAACTCGAATCGCTACGTAGGCGTACCATTCAGCAACGTTTTGGCCTTCAAGCAAACCCTTAAAGCGAAGGAGCTAGGTAAAGAGATCGACGGTCTCCTTTTGTCCATCATAAACGAACGGAAGAGATCTTTGGTCGAAGGAGACGACCATCATCACGATCTTCTCGGAATGTTGCTCAAGGCCGATAAATGGAAGCTTACGGCGACGGAGCTTGTGGACGAATGCAAAACGTTCTTCTTCGCTGGCCACGAGACAACGGCTTTAGCGCTGACGTGGACGTTCATGCTTCTTGCGATCCATCCCGAGTGGCAAGACACGCTCAGAGACGAGATCAGACAAGTCATCGGAGATTCCGAGATGGAATATAACAAACTTGCCGGACTAAAGAAGGTATGTTACCAAAAAATCCACGTGGTTAATTAATTATATGCAATGCATACACTATAACATCACTATAGTCGAACGCGTTCGCAAAAAAAAAAAAGTGTTCAATTTGGCATGTTCACACTCTTTAGTACATAAATAAGTTTAATGTTTCACAAGAAAATAAAAATTAATTAAGAGAAAAAATAATAATTAAGAGATTAAAATATTAATAAGTATACATCTGATGAATGTGGTCAAAATCAAGGGTCACATAGAAGTCCATATAGGCGCGTCGCCTCTTTTAGATCCAAAACTAGTCAACGACTGCGCTGACCAATTATAGACGTGCCACCTCATCTCCACGTGGCAGAATCCATTCATAATGAATATTCTATTTGTTTTCTATCCACAACTAAAACGCGTGTCATTAGTGAATAAACGAATTAAATCTCTATTAATGATAATTAATAAAATTTGCACAGATGAGCTGGGTAATGAGCGAGGTTCTCCGGCTATATCCGCCGGCGCCGAACGCACAACGACAAGCCCGGAGAGACATTGAAGTGAACGGCCGAGTGATTCCGAACGGGACAAACATTTGGATCGATGTGGTGGCGATGCACCACGACGCCGAGTTGTGGGGAGACGACGTCAACGAGTTTAAGCCGGAGAGATTCGACGGTAATTTGCACGGTGGTTGTAAGAACAAGATGGGTTTTATGCCGTTTGGTTTCGGAGGGAGGATGTGTATCGGTCGGAACTTGACCACCATGGAGTACAAGATTGTCTTGTCGTTGGTTTTGTCCCGGTTCGAGATCTCGGTTTCTCCCGGTTATCGCCATTCTCCGAAGTATATGCTCTCTCTTAGACCCGGTTACGGTTTGCCTCTAATTGTACGACCATTTTAGATTACGTTAACGCACACATTTCAAGAAGAATTTTTCAAAGAAGTTTAGATAAAAAAAAAAAAAAAGTTCTAGACTTTTACATGTGTATTGTTATTAATATTTCGAGTATCGGAATTTTTTGAGGAAAATAATATATATATATATTCCGGTCGTTATTTCCATGTAATTTCACTACTTTTTTTTTAAGAATGTAATTTCCTTTTTTGGTTAAAAAGTAATTTTACTACTTAATGAGAAATGAGTTGTTTTTTTATGAGAAATTTTGTGTTATGAAAATTTAAAATTGCTTTTTATTGTGTATTTTGGCAACTTAAAATAAGTTTTGTAGAACCCCTAGTTCCATTTTCGCTTGGAAGAGTTTTGATGGGATGTTTTGTTCCGGCCAAGAATTTCTCAATTAAGAAATCATGGATGGCTAAATCTGATAAAATAAATTATGGTAGGTGAAAGTTGGGAATATTATAATTAAAGGGCCTTTTTCGTAATTATACGAAAGTTTCGTATCACTTTTCTTGTCTCGCTTATGAAGCAACGGGACCAAAGAAAAGCGTAAATGTAAATCATCGTCTGGGAAAATCAGTTCATGCGATTTTTTCTCGAATCGTAGCTGAACTATGGCGTCTACGATGGCGACATGGACGCCAAGCTCTCTCCAGCTCAGGATTGCCCTAAATTATGGTAGATTCAGAGTTGCTCCGGCGAGACCGAAGATGAATAAGCTCAGTAGCCGTCTCCGGATGTTATGCGTTGCGCAGGATGCAGAATCGGGTCGCGATTTGGATGGGAGAAACGGGTCGGATCGTTTTCGTGGGTGGTCTGATTCGGGAGACGATGAGAAGACTGGCGATTCTCGCGGTGGCGATTGGTTTACAGGTACGGACTCTTATGCTTTTGACCTTGCTCTGGGTTTCTCGGAATTTGATAAGCATGAGATCGAACACAAATTGGCAAATTTTGCTTTCTCTTACGGATTTTTCTTTCCACTTTCCAAGTAGCTAATTCTTTGGTTTGGGTTGATGAATTTTCTTCGAAGAATTTGATTTCAGGAAACCTGATATCTGGAGTAGCCGGAATGGTTCTTGTCGCTGGGCTAACTTTCGCGGCTCTAACTTTCAAACGAAACGTATTAAGTATGCCCTTAACCTCTGTGATTAGCCATGAAAATTGATACAATGTAATAGATCCCAAAAAAATGAAGTATCGAATTTTGGTGAACGTTAAGGACCAAATGTAGAAATGACGGTGACCCGGGTTGCTGAAAGTTCAAGTGATCAAATCAGCACAGCTAAGCATGAGGGAAATCGTGCGACGGATCAAGATAACCAGGAAAGCTATAGAGGTATGGTCCCAGCCCTTTTAACTTCTTTTCATCTTCAGACGTTCAACAATGATACCAATTTTCATAGATTGTACGACGAATAACATATCGAGTTCTTGGTTATCTGTCATCTGTAGAGCAAATTCCTATACGTCATCTGTCAGTTTCATCGTTATCTTACCTCTCAATGTGCTTACATGTTTAACAAGCGTTCCCTTTTCTGGATGTTAGTTTAGGTTCTCCAGTTTTGTCTCGGGATGACATAGATGCGGTGTCCGATGCCGCGTCTTCAAGCAAAGGAAATCACGAGGCGGACAAAGCATCAGAAGGCCCAGCTGAGAGATACATATCATCGACAGAGTTGGATGGAGTATCTACACATACCTCTCAAGCCCCAAACGAGAAGCAGAAAACCCGCTGTTATACAGGAATACCTGCTCCTTCCACAGTTCCACAAAAAAATCCCTTAAAACCTATCTTTCCAACGGTTGTGGACCCAGTTCAAAGTCAAATTTTTGCAGCTTTACAAGCTCTAAAGGTACTGCTTTCACTTTCAGATTATTTTGAACTATCTAGCAATGCAACAATGTTATGATGTGTTAGAACTGCCTTATGATTCTCAGGTTATTGAATCTGATGCCCTGCCTTATGATTTATGTACACGCCGTGAATTCGCTCGTTGGGTGGTTTCCGCAAGCAATGCTCTATCGAGGTAACCATCAAAAAATTTCTCTCCTACTCTTGAAACATTATGAAATATTTCATCTACCTGACATTGCGAAAATACCTTCATCGGTTACAGGAACTCAGCATCAAAAGTATATCCTGCCATGTACATAGAGAATGTTACTGAACTTGCATTTGATGATATCACTCCTGAAGATCCTGATTTTCCATTCATTCAAGGTGATCATTGGGCTTTTTTTTTCTAATATTGATGCTGAATCAGTCAAGGTTATGTTTAATTTGTTTTCTTCATTTTTGGATAGTATAGGTTTGGCAGAGGCAGGACTTATCTCAAGCAAACTCTCTAACCACAACATGCCTTCTGCTGAGATCAGTCAGTTTACGTTCTCACCAGAAAGGTAGATCTGTTTTTTTAATTTTCATTCAAGCTTATAAGCTATAAAGAAAAGCGTAGCTTTTGCTATGTGATATCCACTCTTCTTATATCCCTGCAGCCCTCTCTCACGTCAGGATCTCTTGAGCTGGAAGATGGCTTTAGAATTCCGACAGCTCCCAGAAGCTGATAGCAAGGTTCTTTGTCTATATCTTCAATTCGACTTTGCCAGATTTAGTCATTAGAGCATCGCAAACCTTATACAACTCACGTTACATTTTTCAGAAGTTGTACCAGCTTTCTGGTTTTCTTGACATTGATAAAATCAACCCAGAAGCATGGCCTGCCCTGATAGCTGACTTATCTGCTGGAGAACACGGAATAACAGCACTTGCTTTTGGTGAGTGAGATTCTTGCTTCTTAAGTAATCAATATCTTTAGAGTTTCACCACCAAGTTCAGTTTTGAAAGCCCCGTCTCCCTCTAGGGCGTACCAGATTGTTTCAACCGTCTAAAGCAGTTACAAAAGCCCAAACAGCTGTGTCTCTTGCAATGGGCGAAGGTTTTGAAGTAGTCAGTGAGGAGCTAGCTCGTATCGAAGCAGAGGCTATGGCTGAAAATGTGGTTTCTGCACATACCGCGCTGGCTGCTCAGGTCGAGAAGGATATTAATACTAGCTTCGAGAAAGAGCTTTTAAGAGAAAAAGAAATAGTTGATGCAGTGGAGAAATTGGCTGAAGAAGCAAAGTTGGAGCTGGCAAGACTTAGAGTCGAGAAAGAAGAGGAGACTCTTGCATTGGAGAAAGAACGCACGTCTATTGAAACAGAAATGGAGGCTCTTGCAAGATTACAGAATGAGCTTGAGGAACAACTTCGAAGCCTTGTGAGTAACAAGACAGAGATGTCGTACGAGAAGGAAAGGTTTGATAGACTTGAAAAGCAAGTGGAGGATGAGAATCAAGAGATACTCCGGTTGCAAGGTGAGCTTGAAGTCGAAAGGAACGCTTTATCCATAGCCAGGTATAGAAAATATCATCTTGAAAATATCGTCTTTCTTTGCCAAGCAAAATCAAAATGATCACGAACAGGGCTTAACTCAAGAAATGAAACTTACACAGTGAGATAGAAGCAAAAGAGGATTGGACTGTGCTTTTCGCTCTAGATAGAGACAGAGGAATTTTCTTATAACATAGCCTCGTTACATTGATTAGTGAAACTCTAAAATCTTCATATTGAGAATGTGAAAATCAAAATTAGAGAGGTCTGCTCTTCAGGTCATTTACGGGTTTGAGTTTTGTTTTTGTTTTTGCAGAAATTGGGCTGAGGATGAAGCGAGAAGAGCAAGAGAACAAGCAAAAGTGCTAGAAGAAGCTAGAGGACGTTGGGAGAAGTATGGCCTAAAAGTAGTTGTTGACAGTGACCTCCATGAACAGACAACAACCGAGTCGACCTGGTTGAACGCAGGGAAGCAATATTCCGTCGAAGGAACCATGAAGAGAGCTGAAAATCTGGTTGCTAAGCTCAAGAAGATGGCGAAAGAGGTAGGAGAGAAAAGCAGAGAAGTAATCTACTGGATCATAGAAAAGATAGGTCTTTTGATCTCAGCCTTGAAAGAACAAGTTCGTGGAATAGAGAACAAAGCCAAAGACTTCAAAATGAAAACCAAGTCAAAAGCAGAAGAAATGGGGAAACAAACGAGCTTGAGGATTGATGAGATCAGAAATATCTCTACGATGAAGGTTAAGGTGACTGTGGAAGAAGCTCGCCGAGCGGCTGGAGAGATTAGGGACAGAGTTGGCGAGAAATTCAGGTCCAAGTAGGTTTGCTGTTAGTTTTGAGATTAAGTATCACTATTGATATTGATTAGAATCGCCCTTAATCATGTTAATCTCATTAAAAATAATCGTAAGGGGACAATAGACAACAAAAACACCGGTTCTGCGAATCCTCCACGTCTCTAAAACTCTTCCATTCGAAGCTCCTTCCGTCCGCCACGTGTCCCACTTCTTCACTCTCTTTTATCTTTTCCTCTCCACCTTCAAAAACTTTCTCACCACATCTTCTCTCAGAAAAAAATCCTTTAACAAGAAAACCCAAGAAACTATGTCTGGAGGTGTCGGTCCGACTTACAACGACATAGCCTTACCAAAAGAAGAACAACATCACGCCGCCGGAGAAACCTCAACAGTCGCCGGATTCTTCTCGTTCCGACAACTAAACATCCTCGCGGTAATCGTTGTCCTCTCCGCAAGCGGTCTCGTCACAATCGAGGATTTTATATTCACGCTCCTGACGCTCATCTACTTCTTCGTCCTCTCCAAACTAGTATTCCCTCCACACAATAATCCGAATCGCGACGCTCCTCTCACAAGCTCCACCAACAAGATTTTCCGTCTCTATGTAGCATCGGCGGGAATCGTCGGACTCTTGATCCCAATCTGCTACATCTTCGAAGGACTCATCGAGGACGATAAACGCGGTGTGAGCGCCGCCGCACCGCACGTGTTCCTTTTGGCGAGCCAGGTTTTCATGGAAGGATTAGCCGCCACGTGTGGCTTCTCCGCTCCGGCTCGGATCCTCGTGCCGATCGTTTACAACGCGAGGAGGGTTCTCGCGCTCGTGGAGTGGATTATGAGCGAGTTCTCTAGAGGACCTCCGGAGTATGGGAGGGGGACGGTTTCGGCGCGGCGGATGTACGCCGGGAAATTTTTGGCGGCTGTGAATTTAGGGGTTTGGTCGTTTAATCTGTTTGGCGTTCTGATTCCGGTTTATCTCCCGCGAGCTTTCAAGAGGTATTACGGTTCCGACAAGGAGAACTGAACCCGGTTTAGAACCTTCCCAGTCACAGCTTTGTTGTTTTTTTCTTTCTTTTCTTTTTGGTTTAACCGGTCCGGTTGGTTTTAGGATTAATCGTGTAATCTAGATGTATTTCTTTCTTTATTTTTTTCGTATATTATTTTGATGTTTCTTTTAATGGATCCAGTTTATGTAGTTGACGGTTTTATTAGTTAACTTACTACTATAAACGAAATCTGTTTCGAGATTGATCCTGCTACCCGGAAAAAAAAAAAAAAAAAAAAAAAAAAATATTAATCAACTAAAAGAACCAAAAAAATGAAAATGTTTTAGCCTAATCCTTCGAAATTATAACGAAAGAGATAAAAAAATTATTTCACAACGCATAATCGCTATATCAATGTAACAATATTAGACGTAGGAGCTGATCCAAGAATAATCCAGGGTTCCTAAATACATCAGTACAGAAGTTGTTCTTACAACAACTGCAAACCAAAGCTAACTTATTTATTCAATGTGTATAAGTTGTTAGAAACCAATCTCTTACCCTTTTTTTCACCGTCTCACTGAGTCATGTTCAAAGGTTTGTTATAGGTTTTTTTCTTTATAATTTTGTTAGCTGAGTCCAGATCGTAACCCCGGGAAGAAACTCCAGCTGTTTCCTGCGACCTTCTCGATATTCTCTTCTTTCGTGTTGTCGAATTTGAATTCTTTGCTAGATCCAATCGAAGATGAACTCAGCTTATGAATTCTCTGCTGTTCGGTCTCTCTATCTCCCGACACTTTCTCTATGTTGTTTTCACGCTTTTGGAAGCTGCTTCTTCTCTCGTCTGTCTCAATCCGTTCATTGTTGTTCATTCTGTCATGTGATCGATTCAGCTTGCTTGCAAGACAACGTGCAACGTCTTCGCCTGTTAACTCAAACGAAACCCTGTGATCCGCCACAATGACTTCAGACCCGTGATCCGAATTAGCCAGAGACGCGACCTCGGAGATCTGATTCGTCAGAGGCCATGTGGTGTTGTTGGGTGTTAAGTTCCCAGAAACCATCCCTGGACCGTTTGGTGTCGGAGCGCCTGAACCCATCCCTGAACCGTGTCCAACAGGCGTGATCGATCCAGAACCAAACCTCGATCCCCATTTACGAGCCGTGAAGTGCTCAAAACCCAGGAACTTTGGAGGTTCACCGATTCGAAACTCAACCATGGGTGATTTACCTGGGTAAGGAGAAGATGTACCGGAGTTTGAAATCACTGAACCAGGGGAGATTAAGTTACCACCACCAGGGCTCCCCGGACACACCTGATTAGACCGAAACTCATAGTGTGACGATGAGAACTTGTGATTCATCCCGCTGCTATTCCTCCGAGTTAGCTCCAATGAAGATGTAAGCAACTGAGCATATGGAACTTCAGGGGAAGATGGTGTAGTTATGTGGACCGACGACTCTGGAGGTGGAGTGAATGGTGCAGTGGATGGTTCGGTTATAAACGCCGAGAATACTGGAGGAGTGACGGGTTGAGTTTCATTAGCATATGGTCCAATGGCAAAGACCGATTGAGGTTCCTTAGGGGAGAATGTATTGCTGGTAAGAGAAAGTGGACCAACAGGCGAATGAGAGACCGATGAAGGATCCGATTGCAGAAATGAAGCTGGAGATGAAGGAGGTGCTATGAAAGGAAGAACAATTGAAGTCGAAGTGGCTGAGTTTTGAACTGTAACTCCGGATGCAACCGGTTCAGGTACAAGCACGGCATTGCCAATCCGTTTATTGTTCTTTTGAGATCCAAAACAAGAGTATAAGCTCCAACAGTTTCCCCATCTTCTCTTCTATAAAGTCAAACACAATGAAATTTAGATTCGTTTGTATGGAAATTAAAACTCTTGATCCCCTTTGTAGAGACATAAGACTACTGTTTCACCAAAAACTTCTCCCAAGTAAAAGCTTTTGAAATAAAGTGACAAAGAACAACACTAAAAGAACACATGATTTATTACCTAAAACATTGTAGCTACGCTTTTGGGAGGAGAAATTATATACTATCAGTGGAAAATTACCAAAACAAGAACTTGAAACACAATGCTTTACCCTTTTAATCATGAATGCTATTATGACTTGTAAAGCCAATCCACGATAGATTGAAAAAGCAAAGGAAACACACATTTTGCTTTATCAACCAAACAACTCGCCTTTTTACCTTTACGAGAATAAAAAAAGCAAGAGATAGCCATCAAAGTCGTGAAATCAAGAAAAGAAAAAATCACCCGAACTAAGCTCACCGATTGCATAAATCTTAGCTCTGATCTACAATAGTAACTGTACAAAAAAAAAAAAAAAAAAACCCCAAAAAATAAACAGAACGAAATTAGAAAGTTGGATCTAAGTTTGAATAATTGTAGCTGAAATGTTTATCTCTACAGCTAAAACTCAAATCGAAACACCAAAAATCCCGAAATTCACACTAAGCACATAAACAAAAAAAAGCTACAAATCTCAGAATCACGATCTACCGTTAGAAACACGAAAAAAAAAAAAAAGAGCAAGCAACAATACTGATCTATGAGCAGAAGAATAAAACACATTTGAAACTCAAAAAATTTTAAAAGTGAAGAAGGCTCGTGGTACCGGCACAGACGACGGCTGGACTCGGGACTCGGCGGTGACGATGGCGGTAGCGGCGGCGTTAACAGTCTCAACGCTATTATTGACGTTCCTCATCTTCACACCGAAAATAACATCCAGATTTGCTACTCTCAGAGAGAAAAAAATCAAGCGAACAATTCAAAGCAAGATTATGATGATGAGATGAGAGTCGCTCTCTCTCTTTCTATCACCTCACTATTCTCTCTCTCTCTCTCTCTCTCTCTCCGGTCGTTATCTTGTCCAGCTTTCATTCAATTTCCCACGAGCTATTGCCACGTCATTTCCGTCCCACGCGCTTCTATTTTTTTTTTAAAATTATGTAAAATGATTTATCGTTCGTTATTATCATTAAGAGATATTAGAGATATTTATCAAAATCAAGTTAAGGATTTGTCTTGGCGACGTCCAATCAATTTGATTAAATGAGTTTGTGATTAAAAATTGCTAAAAGATTTTTTAGTAAATTGGTTTTTGAGACTTTGGAAATATAAATCTTGTGAAATATTTATCTTCTATGACGAGAAGAAATAAGAACGGGTACTAAATTACTAATTATAGAAAGATATAGAATAATCCGGAATTCATAAAGATATTTTTGAATATTTCCTTGAGATTTGTATTTATGTTAATACGTAAATAGGAAACTAAATTAAATGTGTATAGCATTCTCTTTCTATATATATAAAAAGTATGTAATCAAAGCTTCAGAGTTAATTTATGAAAGTGAATATACTTCTTCCAATACAAACCTCTCATCACTTTTATCATTTCCAAAACTGAAACAATTTGTGTATACACTAATATCGTAAAATAATAACGTTGTCTAGTGTCTATATATATAATTATATATAGTTTTGTTTGTCTTTAATTATTGTTTTAAAATAAAATCTATAAAATGGATGATTATAGTCAAAGGAAAAGAAGAAAATATTGGACCGTGCGAAGAGTTGACCTAGCCGTATGTAAGCATTATGATATGGGGACCGATCAATAAGTGAGGTAATAATATTATAGCCGCTTCATCATTGGAAATCCCATGTGACTCATCTCAAACTTTATTTTTTTGGTCATCTATATTTTTATTGAAAGTTATTGACATTTACAAGAACAAAAACAAACGCTAAACTTAGGAAATAAAACCGGAGGAAAAAATAACATATCCCCGAAAATAAAGCTGGAGAAAAACAAATATTTTTTGAAGACTACACCCTATGATAAAGAAACAAATACACTAAAACATAAACTAAAAGATTAAAAACTCACAAATAATCTGAAAATAAAAAGGTTTAAACCCGAACACCGGCAAAACCTCAAATCTACCAATCTTCTTTACCTCTAGAGATCCTGTAAAAATGACTTATCAAGGATATCCATAGCCAATCCAACGATAATTAACTTTTTTCCATACCAAAAGCTAAAAAAACCACGGTTTCATAAATCGGCAAATAAGAACCAACATGATCTTCCTCACATTTTCGGAAGCGGCGAAATCGCTAAAGTTCATAAACGACTATTGAACGCCTAGAAACCAAAAAACAGACCAAATCTCGAATAGATATGCTAACAAGTGACAATTTTTAAGTTTAGTTTAATTTCATTCTTTATATAACGAGAGTTACTGTATTTTATGCGGACAAAATGTAGTTTTGATTTGTAGTTTTCTTGTCTACTGTTTCTAAACTATTATCCTTTTCTTTAATTAAAAATATTTATTAGTGTTTTTAATGGTCTGATAAATTTTTTTTTTTTTTTTTGTAACTAAAAAGGAGAAAGGTCGGACACAAAAAAGCGCACGTGCGCACACCATCTTCTGTGATGGCTTTTTGAGCAACCCTCGTGCGTGTGTACGACTGCCACTCCTTATCTTTCTTTCTTCTTTTTACCTTTTTCCGTTTTTGTGTCTTTCCTCCTTTTTAACTCTACAACTACAAGGAAAACGAATTTACTCTTTTTTTAAAGGGAAACCCTTATTAATATATTTTATTTTTACTTTTACTTTTTAGGATTTGAACCATATTGACATAATAATCTTAGACAAAAAAAACCATATTGTAATAATCAAACTGAAATTCAACTTTTCCCTTAGTTGTTTATAACATACAGTATATCATGTTGGTAAATGGAATACCAATCAACTAGGATTTAATCCGCATTAATTATAGCGCGGTATAATTTTTGTTTTTAAGAAATTGTTTTAAAATTTAAAAAAAATTGATTTTATCTAAATTTTAGTCTAAATAATGATTATAGATAAAATTGTTAATTCGTAATAATTTGTCTATCTAATCCGCTTTGTAGTGTACTAAAATATTATTTGGACTAATCCGTAAACCTCTAGTCTTGAAAACATAACTCTAATATGCACCGTTTAATGACTCTGTTTTTTGTGGTTAGTCTACGAATTCTTTAAAAAAATAATTCTTGTGTCTAACTTTTTATAAAATTTGTAAAATATTTTTCAACTTTTGTTTTGATATATATTCAAATAAAATATAATAAATTATAATGAAAAATATAGTAGAATTTTGAATATATATATTTTTGAATATATATATTTTTGAATATATATATTTGTGAATATATATGAATTGATTATTATTTTAAAATATATAATAAATAATCTCTTTAATGGCAAATAAATACTTTCTATATTCTCATCAATAATTTTAAAAGACAATTATATTATTTCCTATTTCAATTATCTTTTCTTATTTGTAATGACATTTCATGTAATAACTTACAAAACAAAGTTCATTTTCAAAAATGTTTTCTTAAATAATATTATAGAGATATATGAATCAAATTGGTTGTGTAACTTCATAAAATTCAAATTGCTTTGTTTTGTATCTTTATATTAACCATGGTTAACAATTCAATCATAGTTATAAAAAAGTTACATAATTCATTTCTTTTTTTTTCAGAATTAGGTAGATTTTTTATTTTTTTATTTTTGTCGAATTATGTAGATTCTTGAATCAGAGATTTTAATTGGAAAGCATCGGGAAATCAGATAAAGCCCGACTAACGTAACCAAGGCTCAAATTTAATTTAATATCCTTCCGTCTTTACGGCCCATTTTTCTTGCAAAAAAAGGAGGAGAAGATTAGAAAAACAATATTTCTGTGTTTGCAACTTTCTCATTCAGATTTTAAGAGGATAATTTAGATTTTGTTTTGTTTTTTCTAGCTGATGGACATGGATTGGTGATGAAGGTGAGGAAGTGAGAGTTATGGCTTAGATTCTTCGAAGCTACAAACAAACTTATAATACAATTTCGAAGCTGCCCATGGCCATGGCCTTTCAGATTATAGCTTCTTCTTCTTCTTCTTCACCAACGATTACAACTAAATCTCACATTCTCTCCTTTCCTCCTCTGCAACCTTCGAAATCTAATCTCTCCTCATGGTTTTCTCTCCTGGGTTCTTCTCGTTTCTCTCCCTACATTGGTCTAAAGCATATGGGCATCTCAATCTCGCCCAAATCTTCAAACCCAGGTGTCAAATTTCTCTTAGCTCGTCACAAAATTGATTCCTTTTTGTAAAAACCTGTTCAATTTTGTGTAAGTGGGTGGTTTTTTGTACAGAGAAGAAGACAAGATGTAGTAAGGGTATGGTGATTCGTGCGTCTCTGTTTGGCGTTGGAGCACCTGAGGCTTTGGTTATTGGTGTTGTTGCTTTGTTGGTCTTTGGTCCTAAAGGCCTTGCAGAGGTTAGTGTCTTGTGTGTGTTAGACTTCTTGATGATTGATAGCTTTTTAGGGTTTATGCTGCTTCTGAATAGGAGAAGTGGAGTATAGATAAGGCTAGAACTGGATGAGCTTTTGGCTTAATTGAGTCTGAATCTCTCTGGATTAAAACCTGAATCCTTATCAATTACGAATTCAACAAATCCTGCGACTACTTTATAGAGCATTTGAGAGTCTTTGAGTTTTAGAAATGAGAAGAGAGAAAGAGCTCTGTTTCTTCTCCAAGATAGTCATTAGCGGTTTGTTTTGGATCTTTGAACAAGTGTTTACTTGCTATGATCCGTGCAGGTAGCTCGAACTCTTGGCAAAACCCTGCGTGCATTTCAGCCCACGATTAGAGAGCTACAGGTTTAGTTTTTATTCTTTTATCTCAAGACTCTCAGGCAAAAACGAGGTCAGTTTTTTGATTGCTTACATGGCTGTTTTTCTTAGGATGTTTCAAGAGATTTCAAAAGCACCCTTGAGCGTGAAATTGGCCTCGACGAAATCTCAACGCCAAATGTGTACAACCCGAACAGAATGAACACCGGTCCTCCTCCTCCACCATCAGTTCCTAGCACTGAAGATCCTGTGACTGCAAGTGACCCCAGTGAGTGTTCTATGTTTGCTAAATAGGAAGCATACTACGGATTTGACTGAGACATATGAAATAAGTAGTTTGATTTGTCTAGACCACGAGCTGTTTCATGCATCGTCTGATCTGTAACCAGACTGTTACTGTTTTCCATATTCATATTCATGAGTGGAGTCTAGTGAAGCTAAGCTGTAAGGTACATTTCCTTGAAATAAGCAGATGATGCTCAATCACCAAAAGCTTACACAACTGAGGATTACCTCAAGATCACAGAAGAGCAGCTCAAAGCTTCGTCTCCAGGTGAAAGCCAAACAGAGGATCAAACTCAGACTCAAGAAAAGCCAAAACCTACAACCGTACAAACACCTATTGAAGAAAGCCAGCCGAAAGGTTAGCCATGAGTAAATGAATGATCAGCAAATTAAGAATCCTCTCATCATCGTCCAAATGGTCTAAAACCGGGTTTATTGCAGGTACAGCAAGAGAAGCAACAGCTGCATCCCCTCCAAGGCAAGATTGAAAGCACCAAAATTTGACTTGTAGTGTTTAAAAACATAAGCCTTGCACCATTGAGAAGCTTCGGAGGGATTTTTTTGATCTGCCAAAAGAGACAAAGGCTATTAGCTCTCAGGACATTCTCACAAAGCATTCTGTGCAATCTTGATGTATTGTGTATTTTATGTTCCAATAGTTTCTTTCTTAATGATAATTGGGTTTATTAGGCAAAGCTTGACCGATAATGATATATCATCCTATATTATAAACGGCACTCTTCAATGATTGATACATATTCAATTCTTGATTGACATGTTAACATTGTATTAATTAAAAACAACAAATAGAATAATTAGGAACATCTCCATACACCTAATTACCAAATATAGAATATATACGGGATAAACTTAGCAAATATAGAAATGGAATTAATGGCTGTAACAAGAAAATCAACGAGACCAAATCTGATAGAAAATAGTTTTATATAATTCCAATTAGATGAAACAATCAACATACAAATGTTTCTGGATCGTTACATATACTCAAAATAAACGGTAATACCTAAAGAATTAGATCATTTAAGATATTAAAGATTAAAACCCTAATTAACCACACATACATGAAAGATTCAAGCTATGAACTGACCAAATTGGAGCAATCCGATCTCTTCTTCATTGAGAAATTCACTAATGTCGATCATGCAACCGTCTTCTTGGTTGGTGGTGTTCGCCAGAGCGTTGTTGTCTTCTAGACGGAAGTCGTTGTTAAGACCAAACTCATGGTCGTTAAAGAGATTTTCCCAAAAGCTCCTCTCATCATCATAACCACCGACATTGACCGCAGGTTCTGTTTGTGTTTCTTGCGTTAGACTCATTGAGTTGTTCTTCTCATCCTTTGTTTCCCATAAGTCGTTGTTGAGACCGAACTCATGGTCGTTAAAGAGATTTTCCCAAAAGCTAGGGTTTTGATCAATTTGTGATGAAGATCCGCCACAGATCTCGTCGAGAGAAGATGAGTAATTAGGGTCCTGACCAAAAGAAGCAAATCTTGAATTAGTGATGTCGCTGAGAGAATTAGAAGCGTGGGAATCAGAAGAAGTGCTAGGGTTTGGGTGGAAATTAGAAACAATTTGCGAAGACGAAGAAGAGGAAGAAGACCCGCAATGGAAAGTCTCGTCGAGAGATGAAGTACTGTTAGGGTTTTGATCGAAACAAGAGACAACTTGTGGTGTCTGTTTCTTCTCAAGACAAGCCATCAAATCTTTCTTCATACTCTCAAGACGGTCCTCGATGATATTTATCTCGGAGAGATCGTCGCAACAACGGTAAAGATCGGGGTCTTGCCACCAAAACCCTAGCTTGGTCGTCTTGGGAGGAAGCTTGCCGTTGAGGTAGCAATCGGCTATCTCGGAGGCAGAGGAGTAACCAGAGAAGGAGTAAACAACATCTGAATCCTCGACGGGAGAGGTTACGAAGACTGCAATGTTGGCTCCAGAGAGACGGCAGAGATCGGCGGCTTTCGAGAAAACTGTTTTCCGGCGTTTAGAACAAGCCACTGATCGTTGTTGTTTAGTCTCGCGTTTCTCAATCTCGATCTTCCTCTTTGTTCCTCTCATCATCATTCTTTGTTTGCAACCAAACACAAAAGGGTTTCAGGTTTTTTTTCTTACAGAGATTAAACAAATTGGAGGCGACAAAGAGAAAGAGAGTGTGTGCACAACCAATATATATATATAGAGGTGCTGATTGGTGATATAGCTGTAATTGGTAGCTCCCAATCAGATTTTTGTTTCCTTTTTTTATATCTACAGTGTTAACGGTCCTTTTTTTTTTTTTTTTACTTTTTTAACTCTTATTTTTTTGTTAAGTCACAACGTAAAGGAGGCTTTAAGTAACTGTAGGATTTTTGTTTCAATTTTTTTTACTAATACCGTTTTTTTTTTCTGTTTCAAAACTAAAAAATACTAACGTAGTCTTTCACATACCTTTTTATTTTTTTAACAGTGGGTATATGGTCATTTTATTATTTTATTTACTTTAATATTTAAAATATATTGGATCATTCCATTTATTTTTAGGGGGCGTATTGAATTGAGTATTTTAAGTGATTTGAATTAAAATGACAAATCATATGTTATTCAAATATGTATTTTAAAAAGATTTTTAAAATACAGTGTTATTAAATGTTTATTAAAATCCACTGTTATTGAAAATGTTTAAAGTATTGAGATTTTAATGACTAGGAGAGCTTTTTAGTTAAAAATATAAAAACCTAAATCACATGGTTTTATGTGGGATAGAGATAATTTTAAACCAAATTATAACAACTTCCTTAAATTTACCAAAAATCATCAAAATCATCTAAAATCTTATTAAAACTCAAATCACTTCAAATATTCAGTTCAATACACCCCCTTAGTAAATAATGTATTATGTATGCATATGTATATATAATATATTATATAATATTAATATAACTATTGGAAAATTCATAATTGTATATTGTTAACTACTATTCCACTAATTAATTGAACTGAAATTATTTATAAAACTATATATAAAAGTAAATGATTCATATATATATATATATATAATTCTCGGTGATAATCACTAATGAAATAAAATTAAACTATGGGTTCTGTGTGTTTACACAAATTAAGAACACAAAGCAAGAGGAAGTAAAGTCTCATGTAAGGCTTAGTGGGGAATAAATTTTGAAAATTTCGCATGTATATATATATATAACAATATATTATATTAAAACAGAAACATTTTTAATCTTTCCAAACATCCTTTATTTTAAAAGAAAAATTTGAACCTATTGCCAAACATGTATTAAACTTGTTGCCAAACATTTATTAAATCTATTATAAACTTAAAATTTACAAATTAAACATATTTGAATCAATAACACTTAAATTAGTTATTATTCATCATTTTACATTTTATATATTACAAAAACATTTAATATGCGTGGTGCGCAGGTTTAGAATATAGTGTGCCAATTATGAGTGTAACTAGTGACGACAACATGTTATTTGGTAGAAAATCATAGTTTAATATGTGTTTTTTTCATGAATTAAGATAATTGTACCTTTTATGATCAGACTAAGTTTTAGTATGTCAGCATATATATTGTAAAAAAAAAAAAAGCGCACTAAATATTCTCGTGCTGCGCGGATTTTAAAAGGATTTTTAGTGGTTTATATTATGAGTTTGGTATAAGGTTAAATCCTTACAAGTTCAAAGTTCGTAAATGGGAAACAATTTTTGTGTTCTTAAATTCGTAAATCAAAGATAAATTTGGGATATGATTAAAGTTTAAATTCTAACAAGTTCAAAGTCCTAGACATATTTCTTAGGATGGCACTACAAAAAAATCTGGTATATATACGGTGAAATCAGCCTATTAGTTATCCACACATCTTTTTGTGGAGAATGGTTTCAAATCCTTTGGCTACATGGGAAGTGATGACAAGACGACATATGAAATAGCGATATGTACCAGATGTGGTGGAGAGGAAGAAACGATAAATCATTTATTCTTTGGTTGTGGATATGTACAACTGATATGGCGTGCCTCTGGTTTCCCAAATCCAATAGTTCATGATCCACTAGCCCCTTTGAATGGAAAGCTTGAAGCAAGA
This sequence comes from Eutrema heterophyllum, assembly GCA_002933915.1. Classification (NCBI taxonomy): domain Eukaryota; kingdom Viridiplantae; phylum Streptophyta; class Magnoliopsida; order Brassicales; family Brassicaceae; genus Eutrema; species Eutrema heterophyllum. The sequence goes on along the minus strand of PKMM01015931.1, from coordinate 122,312 downwards.
GTTTGAGATGAAAAACCTTGGAGCAAGCTAGAAGAATACTTGGTATTCATATTTTTAGAGACAAAATAAATGTATTCTTCAGTTATCTAAGCAAGGTTATCTTGAAAAGGTTCGTAAGAATTATGGTATGTTGGAATCTAGACCAGTTCATACTCCTATATGGGTATTGATGCGATAGCGGACACGCCTAAGGACTTAACGTTCACACCCGATGGACTCATGACGAGGTCAAGGACCCGCAAGCTCAACGAGGACATTCACGGGTTACTTTTGGGCGTTTGGACCAAGGAAGAAGAGCCACCACCGTACGCCATTCTCAACATGGTTCGTGCCATTCATGATGAATGAGGTTCGGCCCGTGGTATTTGTCTAAGTACTCTTTTTCCTTGGCTTGGGTTTGTCCCATTGGATTTACCAAGTTAAGGTTTTAATGAGGCTTGGGCTTATACCCATCTTTCGGCCCAATCTCCATCATGATGCGCAAATCATCATCATCATCATCATGATCATCCCACACGGAAATAAGGAGGCCAAGGGTCATCTTTTGATTCTTTGAATCTAGACCATCTTTAATGTTCTTTGTATTTTCCAAGTGCATTGTTTTTAGCACTCTTTACCCTTTCATCTTCTTTACCCCTTCACCTTCTTTTCCTATATAAACTCGTTGTACTCATTTCATTTTAATCATCCAATATCAAAAACCTTTTCTTAGAAAGCGATTTCTTTCTCTTGTTCCTTGTGAACTTTTCGATATCTTTGGTGAGTTTGCCTTAGTTATCAAATCGATTTATCAAGTGTTCTCCACCACACTTGACGATATCAATCATTCCCGGCGTTGGCGTGTTCGTCTTAAGTGAGTTTTGGGACTAAGGTTTCGTATACCTTAGAATCTTATTCCGCGAGTTCGTTAGCAAAGGTTCCACCGCCTTGTTCATCATATTCGGCGTAAGTTCTGAGCCTAAGGTTTCACATACCTTAGAATCTCGCTTCACGAATCCGAGGAGTCAAGGATCTATCATCTACCGCCCTTTGGAGTGCCGTTCATTTGGGATTCTTTCGTAGGATAGCATCAAGTGGTATCAGAGCAACGCTCTAAGGATCCGGTATTATCATTACGTAACCTTCTTTTTTTTTCTTATCTACCTATTTCTACTGTTTACGAAAACCAGCATTTAAAAAAAAAAAAAAAAAAAAAATCGTTTCATATTCAAAAAAAAAAAAAAATAATATGGTTTTCAACGAATTCTTTTCTCTCTATCTATCTTCACTTGATTTAATCATTTGGTCGCTTGTGGAGATTCATCGAATCACTTTGATTAGTTCTATAAGAACCGTTGAGAGAATCGCTACCGAGAGGACAACTTGAGAGTTGTGTGAAACACTTGAGAGAATTTGTGAGAAATTTTTACTAACGTATTTGTCTAATCTTGCGAGGTACAATGTCGGACGACGGAACTACTACTCCACTCACACCGGACGTAGTAGGCATGATGGCGGAATTTACCCGAATGTTCGGAGTCTTGAACGCAAGGCTGGATCGGATCGAAAGGCAACCCGTGCAAGGAGAAGTAGCGGAAGCCGCTAACACCAATCCGGCAGATGCCAATCACGTGAACAATCCCAAGAACGAAGAAAGACGTGAGGAACCGGGAAGAAGGCGAAGGGATCGGGCAAGACAAGAACCGAATGAATCGGACGACTACTATCAAGACCGACGTTCGTCTAGCGGATCCGAACGAAAGCCAAGACGAAGGGAGGCTCGAAACGACCTTGGTGGTCTAAAGCTAAGGATCCCTCCGTTCTACGGCAAGAACGATCCCGATGCTTTCCTTGAATGGGAAAAGAAAATCGAGCTCGTGTTCGATTGCCAAAATTATTCAGAGGATCGAAAGATACGGTTGGCGGCAACCGAGTTCCATGACTACGCCATCAATTGGTGGGATCAAGAGGTAACAAATAGGAGGCGTAACGGACATCGACCCATCGCTACTTGGGACGAGATGACGATGCTAATGCGAAGACGGTTCGTACCCGATCACTACCATCGTGAGTTACACCAGAAATTGAGGAGACTTGTCCAAGGAAGCAAGAACGTGGAAGACTATTTCCAAGAGATGGAAACGCTCATGATGAAGGCGGACGTTGAGGAACATAGCAATGCAACTATGGCGAGGTTTCTATCCGGACTTAATCGCGACATCCAAGACAGCATTGAGATGCACACTTATGCGGACATCCATGACATGTTGCATAAGGCGATCCTAATCGAGCAACAACTCAAGAGGAAAGGCATTTCACGGCAACCGTTTGGGTCTAGTTCACGATCTAGCTACTACAAGGAGGATAAGCCGATCTCTAGACCAAGCGCGGAGGCGAGACCCAAGGTAGACGCTAAACCACCGGCCATTGGAACAAGTTCCCGAGGCAACACCGACCATTCTACGACAAGGAACCGTGACATCGTGTGTTTTAAGTGTCATGGGAAGGGACATTACTCCAACAAATGTCCAAATGCGCGAGCGATGATAATCATGGAGAACGGTGAACTAGAGACCGAAGGAGAGACTTCCGATCAAGCCCCATCATTGGAGGATCACGAGGAGTATGCCGCTAAAGGAGATCTTTTGGTTACGAGGAGGATTCTTGTGGCGCAAGAAAAGAGCAAGGAGGAGGAACAACGTGAAAACCTTTTTCACACTCGGTGCATGGTGAACGGCAAGATTTGCAGCCTTATCATCGACGGAGGTAGCTGCACCAACGTGGCGAGTTCGACCATGGTCGAGAAATTGAAGCTTCCGACACTAAGGCATCCCCGCCCTTACTCTCTCCGATGGTTGAACGATCAAAACGTCAAGGTGAACAAGTAAGTAAGGTTTTCTTTAACCCTTGGGAAATATGAGGACGAGATCTTGTGCGATGTTCTACCGATGGAGGCCGAACACATTCTTTTGGGAAGGCTGTGGCAATTTGACCGTAAGGTGATCCATGACGGCTTCTCCAACAAGCACACTCTCGAGCACAAAGGCAAGAAGATCACGCTTGTCTCGATGACACCGCAAGAGGTCTACCAAGGCCAATTGGCGCTCGAGCAAAAGAAGGCAAAAATTGTGAGTGACCCCCTAAACACTTCTCACCATAAAAACGAGAGTTTGAGAGAACCCGAGAAAATGGCCTTTGAGAGCATACCCGTGAGGCAATCAAACTTTTTCGTGAGTTCAAGTGAGGTCAAAAGAGCGTTATTTTCTAAAACACCCATGCTTTTGCTCGTTTTCAAGGAAACTCTTTTGAGTTTAACTAATCTTGAGCCGGAGCTTCCGAGCAGTATTGTTTCGCTTTTGCAGGAATTCGAAGATGTTTTTCCCGACTAAAACCCGAGCGGTTTACCACCCATCCGAGGGATCGAACACCAGATCGACTTTGTTCCCGGGGCTTCTCTCCCGAATCGTCCCGCCTACCGGACCAATCCCGTGGAGACAAAGGAGTTGAAAGGCAAGTGAGTGAGCTTATGACGAAAGGCCACATCCGCGAGAGCATGAGCCCGTGTGCGGTACCGGTGCTACTTGTGCCGAAGAAGGACGGATCTTGGCGCATGTGCGTTGATTGCCGGGCGATCAACAACATCACGGTAAAGTATCGCCACCCAATTCCTCGTTTAGACGACATGTTAGATGAATTGCACGGTTCAATTATGTTTTCCAAAATTGATCTTAAAAGTGGGTATCACCAAATCCGGATGAAGGAAGGTGATGAGTGGAAAACCGCATTCAAAACTAAACATGGTCTTTACGAGTGGCTTGTCATGCCCTTTGGTTTAACGAATGCACCTAGCACTTTTATGAGATTAATGAACCATGTCTTGAGGTCGTTCATAGGCATATTCGTTGTGGTTTACTTTGATGACATCTTAGTTTATAGCAAAAACCTAGATGATCATATATGGCATTTGAAATCGGTGCTAGATGTTCTTAGGCATGAAAAGCTTTTTGCCAACTTGGGGAAGTGCACCTTTTGCACGGATAATGTCGTTTTTCTAGGCTTTGTTGTAAGTGCACAGGGCGTTCGAGTGGACGAGGAGAAAGTGAAGGCGATCCGAGAATGGTCGAGCCCTAAAACGGTTGGAGAAGTCCGTAGCTTTCATGGACTTGCCGGTTTCTATAGGCGCTTCGTCCGTGACTTCAGCACCATAGCAGCACCACTTACCGAAGTCATCAAGAAGGACGTTGGTTTCAAATGGGAGCAAGCGCAAGAGGACTCATTTCAGCTCTTGAAACAAAAGCTTACCAACGCCCCTCTTCTCTCTTTACCTGATTTTTTGAAAACATTTGAGATTGAATGCGATGCGTCTGGTGTAGGAATTGGAGCCGTGCTCATGTAAGAGAAGAAACCGATCGCATTCTTTAGCGAGAAGCTTGGAGGCGCGACCTTGAACTACCCGACGTACGACAAGGAGCTCTACGCCCTAGTCCGAGCCTTGCAAACGTGGCAACACTACTTGTGGCCGAAGGAGTTTGTGATTCACACCGATCACGAATCACTCAAGCACTTGAAGGGCCAGCAGAAGCTTAACAAAAGGCATGCCTGATGGGTCGAGTTCATCGAAACCTTCCCGTACGTCATCAAGTACAAGCAAGGTAAGGAAAATATAGTTGCGGACGCACTATCCCGAAGGTACGCTTTACTCTCGACTTTGGAAGCTAAGTTACTAGGTTTTGAGCAACTTAAAGATTTATATGAAACCGATGTTGAGCTCGGAGAAATTTGGAAGGCTTGTGAGAAATTTGCCTATGGTCGGTATTTTAGGCAAGACGGTTTCCTTTTCTTTGAAAATCGTTTGTGTGTGCCTAATTGCTCTCTTCGAGAATTGTTCATTAGGGAGGCACATGGAGGCGGTTTGATGGGCCATTTTGGAATCGCTAAGACACACCAAATTATGATGGATCATTTCCATTGGCCACACATGAAGAGGGACGTGGAGAGGATTTACGAACGATGTGTCCCATGCAAGCAAGCTAAATCCAAAATTCAACTCCACGGTTTGTATACCCCTTTGTCCATTCCTTCTCACCCTTGGACCGATATTTCCATGGATTTTGTGCTTGGGTTGCCTAGGACTAGGACTGGGAAAGATTCTATCTTTGTTGTGGTAGATAGATTCTCTAAGATGGCGCACTTTATCGCATGTCATAAAACGGACGATGCTTCGCATATTGCTGATTTGTTCTTTAGGGACATAGTTCGTTTGCATGGCATGCCAAGGTCGATTGTTTCTGATAGGGACACGAAATTTCTTAGCTATTTTTGGAAGACTCTTTGGTCTAAGTTAGGTACTAAGTTGTTGTTTTCAACCACTTGTCACTCTCAAACCGACGGTCAAACGGAAGTAGTTAATCGAACTTTGTCTACTCTGTTGCGTGCGTTGATTAGGAAGAACTTGAGAACTTGGGAGGATTGTTTACCACATGTTGAATTTGCTTACAATCACGCCATGCATTCGGCATTTAAGTTTTCTCCGTTTCAAATTGTTTACGGTTTTAATCCGACTTCCCCTTTGGATTTAATCCCATTGCCTTTGAGTGAAAGAGTTAGCACAGATGGGAACAAGAAGGCTGAACTTGTCAAGAAGATCCACGAGAAGGCGCGAATCAACATTGAGGAGAAAACCAAGCAGTACGCCAAGAAGGCCAACAAAGGTCGGTGCAAAGTGACGTTTAACGTATGCGACCAAGTGTGGTTACACTTACGCAAGGAACGGTTCCCGGAAGAGAGGAAGTCGAAGCTTATGCCAAGGATTGATGGGCCGTTCGCGATAGTCAAGAAGATCGGCGACAACGCTTACCAAATTGATCTTCAAGGTAAGTACAACGTGAATTCGAGTTTTAATGTGTCTGATTTGGTTCCTTTTATTGCAGATGACTTGGATTTGAGGTCAAATCCCTTTCAAGAGGAGAGGGATGATGCGATAGCGGACACGCCTAAGGACTTAACGTTCACACCCGATGGACTCATGACGAGGTTAAGGACCCGCAAGCTCAACGAGGACATTCACGGGTTACTTTTGGGCGTTTGGAGCAAGGAAGAAGAGCCACCACCGTACGCCATTCTCAACATGGTCCGTGCCATTCATGATGAATGAGGTTCGGCCCGTGGTATTTGTCTAAGTGCTCTTTTTCCTTGGCTTGGGTTTGTCCCATTGGGTTTACCAAGTTAAGGTTTTAATGAGGCTTGGGCTTATACCCATCTTTCGGCCCAATCTCCATCATGATGCGCAAATCATCATCATCATCATCACCATCATCATGATCATCCCACACGGAAATAAGGAGGCCAAGGGTCATCTTTTGATTCTTTGAATCTAGACCATCTTTAATGTTCTTTGTATTTTCCAAGTGCATTGTTTTTAGCACTCTTTACCCTTTCATCTTCTTTACCCCTTCACCTTCTTTTCCTATATAAACTCGTTGTACTCATTTCATTTTAATCATCCAATATCAAAAACCTTTTCTTAGAAAGCGATTTCTTTCTCTTGTTCCTTGTGAACTTTTCGATATCTTTGGTGAGTTTGCCTTAGTTATCAAATCGATTTATCAAGTGTTCTCCACCACACTTGACGATATCAATCATTCCCGGCGTTGGCGTGTTCGTCTTAAGTGAGTTTTGGGACTAAGGTTTCGTATACCTTAGGATCTTATTCCACGAGTTCGTTAGCAAAGGTTCCACCGCCTTGTTCATCATATTCGGCGTAAGTTCTGGGCCTAAGGTTTCACATACCTTAGAATCTCGCTTCACGAATCCGAGGAGTCAAGGATCTATCATCTACCGCCCTTTGGAGTGCCGTTCATTTGGGATTCTTTCGTAGGATCGCATCAAGTATTCATTTCAAATTGTCTAGTACTAAGGCATAAGATAGAACCTATACTGAAGTTGAGATGAAGGACATACCTTTATTCTGGTGATGTGGGGAGTCTCATGTACTCCATGGTTGGCACAAGACCTGATGTTGCTCATTTTGTCGGACTCATCAGTAGATTCATGAGCTCACCTTGCAAAGAACATTGGATGCAAGTTAAATGGGTTTTGAAGTACATACGGAATACAACAGATTTCAAGCTAACATTCACTAAGGAAGAAGACCCGCAATGGATAGTCTCGTCGAGAGCAGGCGTGGTAGGGTTTTGATCGAAACCATAGACAAGTTGTGGTTTTTGTTAATTTTGTTTACTTTTTTAACTCTTTTTTTTTAAACACACTCTTTTTTTCTTTTTCTTTCTAAAGTCACAACGTAAGCTTTAAGTGGATGTAGGATAACACCTTCCAGACCTGCTAGGAGAAATGGCACTACTAATTCTCATGTATCGCATGTCAGTGATCTCCTTATTCCAGGAACTATCCGATGGAATGATAGCATCATAAGCCAATATGTATATCCTGAAGATATTGGACTGCTGATCAAGCTTATTAATCCTTCTCTAATAGGTGGACCAGACTGCATCACATGGCTGTACACTAAAGATGGAAGCTACTCTGTTAAATACGGCTATCATATGCTTTGTAAGTTATCTAATTTCTCTTATAATACTGATGCTGCAACGGGCGCTGACCAGTCTCATGCGCATACACTCTTCAAGCATATTTGGAGAATTAATGCTCCTCCCAAAATAAAACACTTGGTGGAGAGTTATGCATAACGCTCGCCCTGTTGCAGATAACTTACAGAGGAGGAGATTGAAGGTAGACAACACATGTCAAAGGTGTGGTATGCATCCAGAAGTAGTTAACCAGTGCAAATTCAGTAAAGAGATTTGGGAGTTAGCGCTGGCTCATAGCCTATCAAGTGACATCTTAAGCTCTCGTCACTTCATGATAATATTCAAAGTTTCTTCAGCCTAAGTGGAAACCAAGGAAAATATGTTAAAAAAATTTCCCTTTGTTGGTTGGAGAATCTAGAAAATGAGGAATGAGCTAATATTTGAGAATAAACAATGGTCAATTACACATACTATAAATAAGGCTATGCTGGATTATGATCTGTGGACTGAAGCAATAAATATAGAAATCTCTCAAATCCAATGCTTGCAAAACAATGATGAAGGAAGAATAGTTGGAAAAAGCAAGCTGATTCAAATACATGATCAAATACATGATCAAGCAGTACAAAACTCTATACACAGGTCGGCATCAGAGGTTCCTTGCTCAATGATTGCGGCGAATCTTTTTAGGAATTGAGTGGATAGTTGGTGAAAGATATCGATTGAGTTTTGCTCTAGGTTCGAAAATAATTGAAGTGCGGCGCCTTCTAAGTGTTCTGCGAATCGGCGGCAAAGTCAGCCGTCCTCCTTATTCTGTTCTAGCCCAGCTTGGCACATTGCCATACGAAAAATTATAATATGGTCGTTCGGATCAGCCGAGCCATCGTAGAAGGGTATTTTGACTTTTTCATGTTCAGAGATGATCGCCTCGGTGATTCTCATCGTGAAAGGGGTTTCTCGGGACTCCCTCGACACTTGATCGATCTTGAGAGATGCTCTGCTGGACAGGTGGCTGGTCTCTCGGCGTCGCTATGAGTTGGGAGTGCTTCGTTCTTATATGTTTCATTCGTCCGGGACAGGCTCGTCATCGCCAACTCGTTGCGTTGAGTTCGACATTGGTGCATTCTTAGTTCTTCAGCGCGTTGCATTTGTTCCACCCAGAGAATATTTTCTTCTTCTTCTGTTAGATCGTTTTTGGCAGAAAAACACAGAATAACGGTTTTGGTGGGAAAACATAGAATAACGGTTTTGGTGGGAAAACACAGAATAATGTTTTTGGCGGGAAAACGCAGAATAACGTTTTGGTGGGAAAACGCGGAATAACGTTTTGGTGGGAAAACGCGGAATAACGTTTTAGGCGGAAAAATGTGGAATTACGTTTTTGGCGGGAAAACGCGGAATAACGTTTTTGGCGGAAAATGTGAAATCACATTTTTGGCGGGAAAACGCAGTATCACGTTTTTGGCAAGAAAACGCAGTATCACGTTTTTGGCTGGAAAATGCAGTATCACGTTTTTGGCGGTAAAACGCGGAATCACGTTTTTGGCGGGACAACGCGGAATCGCATTTTTGGCGGGAAAATGTGAAATCGCGTTTTTGACGGGAAAATGTGAAATCACGTTTTGGCGGGAAAATACGTAATCGCGTTTTTGGCGGGAAAACGCGGAATCATGTTTTTTGGCGGAAAACGCGGAATATCATTTTTGGCGGAAAAATGTGAAATCGTGTTTTGGCGGGAAAATGTGGAATCACGTTTTTTTTTGCGATTTACATTTTTGGCGGAAAAAGTTGTGGAAACCGCATTTTTGACGTAAAATCACATTTTTGGTAGGAAAATAACGGAATAGTGTTTTAGGCGGGAAAATCGTGGAATTATAATTTTTGGCAAAAAAATAATGGGCTCATTTTGGCTGAAAAAATTATGGATTGTTGCTTTTTTGAGGAAAAAAAAAATGATGTTATGATAATAGCCCTGTTCTAAAAAGCGGCCGCCTATGCGCTAGACGGCAGTGGACCTTGGAGATTAATGGCTAGGCGGCGACGTTAATCGGTTGACCGATTATGATCGATTTTAACCGATTTTGATCGTTTTTTTTTTGGTTAAAAATTATGAAAAACTTTAAATTTTAAGTTTTACCCTTCGTTAAAGAGAAATGAACAAAAAAACACAAAACTACACGTATTCAATTTGAACTCGTGACATGGAAGCCAAAACAAGTTCACATTACCGCTAAACTACAACAATTTATTACTATAAATCCAAAAAATAGTTTTTAAATATATCCAAAAGTTGAAATATATATATAACAAATTTAATCATGAAAAATATATAAATTTTAAAATAAATCAAAAATAGTTAAAAACTAATCACTGATTAATTCTCGATTTTTGGGCTAGATGCTAAGCGCAACCCGGCCGCCCGACTAGCGTCTAGCGCAATTTTAAACATTGGATAATAGTATTGCTATGATGTCATGATGTTACGTACGATCTCGTGAGTAAAAATTCTCTTACGTTTAATATGTGTTTTTTCATGAATTAAGATAATTGCACCGTTTTATGATCCGACTATTGTAAAAAAAAAACTTAAATCAAAGCTTCTAATTCCGAATGGAGAGGTGACCAACGTTGACCTGTGTTCATAGGAAAATACTTTCTTCTTTCTTTTATTTAAGAGTATTTGCACCCTGTAACCATGAAAAACACCGAAATTAGGTAAGTAACCAATTCACTGTTTTGTACACTGTTGAATTTTCATAAATCCAAAAATGCCCCTATCTATCTATGACTCTACAAAGATACAATGAAAGAAAAATAGATACCGATACAAATATATACACAGAGAGAGAGATGAATGTAAAAGCTCTCAATTCGCCATAGGTGAACTTACCTTTTTCTTCATTCGTTCATTCTACATTTGTAAATCCCCTAGATTTCTCTCAAATTAATCCTCAAGTTAATGATCGTAAGGAGCTTTAGAGTGATTGTTCGGCGACTGTAGATCCAACGGCAAAGCCCGATTTAGCCGGATGAGGAGGAGGCAATGGTGGTAAAGGTGCGAGATACAAGCCCATGTCACCGGCGAAACTTCCAATCTCGAGTGATAATTTGAGGGTGACAAATTTTTCTTGATTTGACCATTGACGGCAAGACAAATTTCCCTTTTTATCTCTTTTTTTCTATGTTTTTTTACTAAGTTCACCTGAATCTACGCATTTTGTGTTTTTCGTGTGCCTTTTCTTTCTCTCTATCTCTCTTTATATCTCTCTCCGCGTGATTTTAATTCAGATTTATGGAGTTTCTTACTGGATCTACTTGATTTACACTGAAATTTAGGTGGGAGTGAGTTCGTAGCTTGTGTTAGATTGGATTTTGTTGTATGAGATTCCATAATCTCGCCGGAATTGTATGTAATTTCTCCTAAAAATGGGTTTCCCAGAATATGAGATTCCGACGAAGAGAGAGAGAGAGAGAGAGAGAGAGAGAGAGAGAGAGAGAGTGGCGGAAGAGCGGTTGGTGAATAGAAGATACTATGGTTTATGTTAGTTGGAGATAATAACATATATATATATTGGTAAATATGATCGTAGAGTCTCTACTATCTAAAATATCCAGATAATAAAATATGTACACGAGTAACAAATGTTGTGTTATTATTTCAAAAAACGGTATGGTTATGTTAGTCGGTTAATAAAATATGTATGCAAGTAATATAAATGTTAGAATCTGTAATATATGTACATTATGTTTTATGCAATTTATGAATAAATATTTTAACATATAACAAAAAAATATAATTTGTAAACAATTGAATTCTCGCACTAAATAAACAATTACACACGAATCAAATTTGTTATATATCTATATACAACATGTGTAATAATCGATAACAAATTATGTATCGGTAATAATTTACTTACTGCATTAAACAAAAAGTTACAGCTAAATTTATATATTTATATGGTATAATAAATAGTTTAACATCGTACATAACCATATAACTCCGCTAACAAATTATATAGTCGCCGATGAATGAAATTTAATAGCATGTAATTATTATAGTTACATACATACAATATATGTAACATCTACCAACGAAACTTCCAAGTACCGAACATTTAATGCTTAAAGAGTGGGTCCCATGAAAAAAGGATTTTGTGGTTGTAAATTAGATTGCCACCTTTATCATTTTACTAATTTCGGCTCCAATTCTGGTTTTGTACCCAATTAATTCTTTATTTAATGTATCGTTAATTATCCCCAAATTATAAAGTTTCTCAAAATACAACAACTGATCCGTTCTCGATGGCAGAATCCTTCAAACCTGAAGAAGACTCAACTCTTTCTGTAGCTTTCTTGGCCTATTCATTAAAAATAAACAAAGTTATATCAAATCAAAACATATAGACGAAACAATTATTATTTTTTTTTTATCAACAGACGAAACAAATTAAAAAACGGAAACAAGAGTTTTTACAACAACGCTTTTTTTTTTACCTCTTCATCCCAATTTGTAAAGATGGTGACGAGGGAAAGACATATAACTTGAACAACGAGTGCACATATGATTCCAAGCCAAAGCCCCTTGAAATGAACATTTTTAATATGTTTAACATTGGAATTAATCAATTAATTCGAAAAATAATCAGAAATTTGGTTTAATTCAATTTAATTTACCCGACCACCAACGTGAAAGTGAAAACCAAGTAACAAGCCTGAAGGAACTCCGACAAGATAATATGATCCAAGATTCACGAATGCTCCTATCTTCTGCCATCCACATCCTCTAGCAACTCCTTTTAACCGGAAAAATAAACAAACATAACCAAAGATAACCGGCCTTTAACCAAGTTTCTGATGATAAAGAGTCTTTTTGCCTTTACTTGCAAGCAAAGAAAGAAAAGGAACCTGAGAGAACGCATTGAAGACTGTCTATAAAATTGCCTAAGGCGAGAATCGGCATCATCGAAGCTACGTAGGTGACTACTTCCGGTTCACTACTATAAGCCAGTCCCCATATATTCCTTATCAATATCAAAACAGATCCGATCACTATACTCTCAGCAATTGCAATGCTCACGACTACAAGCACCGCAAGCTTAGCCACTTTTGGATTTCCCGCTCCTAACTCGTTTGATATCCTCGTGCTGCGCGGATTTTTAAAGGATATTTAGTGGTTTATATAATGAGTTTGGTATAAGGTTACATGATTCGGTTAATATTTGTTTAACCTTGCGGCGCCACTGAGACCAAATGGGATCATCCAGACTAGTCCTGATGTATTAACGCTGCAAAGAACACACTTGAATTAGGAAGATAAACACGGTTATTTATATGTAATAGCTCTTACCAGATTGAGAGGACTGAAGTTTCTAGAACCGGGTTCGGAAGAAGTCCTGATAAGAGAACCACAAGCTCATAGGACCACATCTCTAAGCTGTTCTCAAACAGCATTACAAAGAATTAAGATTTAAGATAGATTGTTCCGAGAGCCATGGAAATGAGTAATTGATTCAAATATGAATTTTAGTCTCGAATGGTAGCAACAGATATGGTGGACTAGTTCTCTTAACACTAATCCGCATCAACTTGGTATTTCTTTTTCATCAATTTGTATGATACAACCATTCAAAGTATTTCTCTCATTTTTTTCTTTTTACTTACCAGACCATAAGTGCAGAAGGAATAGCTAGTCTCATAAAAGGGAGGATATCGCTCAGAGCTTCCTTAGAGAAGCCAGTCCAAGTCAGTGAGCAAGAAGGCGACAACTTGACGTAAGAGAACATGAGAACGACATTAAGCCAATACGAGATAGAGTTAGCCACAGCAGCTCCTTTAAACCCTAAACCAGATTTTAAAACCAAGACCCAACAGAGGAGCATATGAAGAGAAGTGGTGATTCCTGAGCAGAAAACCACAGGAAACACATTGTTTTGGGCTTGCAAAAACCTGTTGAAGCATTGAAGGAGACCGTACGCGAAGATGCTTGGGATCATGAATCTTGCGTAAGAGCCAGCGAGTGAAGCAATGGATTTGTCTTGTCCGAAGAAGACAAGGAAATGCTCTGTGTTAAACCAGATAATGGAGAGAGGAACAGAGAGTAGTGTAAGAACAAACATTGCTCTTTGCATTTGTATCCCTAACATTCCGTACATCTTTGCTCCGTATGATTGGCCACAAAGTGTATCTAATGCACTTGCTGTTCCCATCTGATCATGAGGAAATAGAGAAAAGGTGAATTAGTTTTCTTGCTTCACTGTTTCAATGTTCGACAGGTGGGTTTCAAGTTAAAGTGGGAAAAAGAAACAACAGATTCAATTAAGCATTCATACAAAAGTAAAAAAAAAAAAAGTAAGAGACTTTTTTGTTGTTGTTATATTGGCGTTTTTCACGTTTGTCCGTAAAATGACTTTTTTTTCTCTTTTTGTGGCTCGAAATCCGTAAAATGACTTTTTGTTTGACTAACGCAACTTGGATATTAAAACAAGCTGGCCTGATAAGTCCATTATACTGTGTGTGAATAATTTCTATATTATTATTTAAGAAGTTATTTAGGAAAATAAAATTTATTTTATAAATTATTAAATATTATGTTATTATAAAAATAATAGTATTTAAAATAAAAAAGAATATAATTGTATTTTAAAATTATTGATGAAAATATAAAAAGTATTTATTTTTTATATTATTTATTATTTAATTATTTAATTATTATTATATTATT
>PKMM01015931.1:0-106437 GCA_002933915.1 Eutrema heterophyllum | reverse complement strand
AAAAAAAAAAAAAAAAAAAAAAAAAAAATTATTATTGAAACAATTCAGAAATTAATTGGAGATTAGTTTTTAAGATTTTTTTAATATAACCAATGTTAAATATATATGATTATTTAGAAAAATATTAATATAAATGTCTATCAAAAAAAATCTACAAAATTTATCATTAGTCAGAATTTTATATGTATATTATACAAATATTCATATTATTGATACATAATAGTATACTATTAATTTTGTTTGTTTGGATCATACATGAATTTACGTGTATCTCTATATTATTCTTTAAGAAGTCATTTAGGAAAATAAACTTTATTTTGAAAGTTATTAATATTATGCCATTACAAATAAAAAAAATAATTGAAATAGGACAAGATATAATTATTTTTTAAAATTATTGATGAGAATATGAAAAGTATTTATTTCTCATTAAATAAATAATTTATTATTTAGTTTCTTAATTATTATGATATTATTAAATAATAATCAATCCATACATATTCAAAGAAAATATATATGCGATCTTGCAATATTTTTACAATATATATTATATTTTATTTGAATATATATCAAAACAAAAGTTTAAAAAATATTTTACTAATTTTATAAAAAGTTAGACATGAGAAAATTGTTTATTTAAGAGCCATAATCATTAAACGGTGGAGTTATGTTTTCAAAATTATAGGTTTATACGGATTAGCCCGAATAATATTTTATCTCATTGCAAAACGAGTTAAGTAGACATGTTAGTCCGGATTGATAGATTTATATATAACAATTAGTTATTCATATAATAAAATTCTGATAATTTTTTTTTTTAAATTTTAAATTATTTCGCGCACGGGGATTGAATCTTAATATAAAATTATTATTCAAATAAAATAGATACATGTGTATGTGTGATTGGTTGGTTAGTTTTATTAAGTCGGTACGTTGACATAAATTTCCTTACATGGCCACGTGACATCAATTAATTATAATAAATATAGAAACAGGAAATGAAACTATCCCCTTATTTAATGCATGTTCAAAGCATATAGGGACAAAGCTTTGTTTATTTTTTTTCGTCAGCGAAGGAATAAAAAGAACGAAAATAATAATGACAGTGCATATATTTTAAAGGCTATATTAAAATCATTATATTATTTGTGCATAATCTGATGTGGCGTGTTCACATCGATTTTCAACTGCAAAATTACGCTATTGCCCTTTTTATATTGTTCACGATGCCATGTGGCGAATTATCATTCGTTCTGATATGATGACGTGTTTAATTCACTTAAATCGAACCGACGCCGGGTTAATCGTATCGTTTGGTTTAGATCTCAACCCAATTTTTAGTTACATAGTCTCGGTTAATGGTTTTATTCCGTCGCCGGGTTTACAAAAACCGACGTTAACTATTTGTGAAACCGACATTTAGTAAAACCGATATTGGATTTATCGTGTGGTTCAACTCTAGATTTAAAACTGGTTTTCCAATTGCGTGTTGATAACACGTTTGATTTTGATTAATCTTCTAATTTGATGTCCATTTTTTTAGAAAACCGATATCAGATTAATCGTATATATTATTTGTGAAGTCATAATCTGATGTGGCGTGCTCACATCGATTTTCAGCCGCAAAATTACGCTATTGGTCTCTTTATACCGTTCACGATGCTATGTGGCGAATTTTCGTTCGTTCTGATATGATGACGTGTTTAATTCACTTAAATCGAACCGACGATGGGTTAATCGTATCGTTTGGTTTAGATCTTAACCCAATTTTTAGTTACATAGTCTCGATTAATTTTTTTATTCCGTCGCCGGGTTTACAAAAACCGACGTTAACTATTTGTTGAAACCGACATTTAGTAAAACTGATATTGGATTTATCGTGTAGTTTGGTTCTAGATTTAAAACTGGTTTTCCAATTGCGTGTTGATAACACGCTTGATTTTGATTAATCCTCTATAGTTTCAGTTTCAAAACTAAAACCGGTAAACCCTAGCGATACCGATTTATAGTCTTCGGCCGCAAACAATTAACCTAATCTTTTGCTTCTTCTTAAACTCTTATATATTAGAGCATTTTTTTTTCAAACAACCCTAAATTACTCGAGCCGCACCTTCTGAGCTCTACTATCATGGCGAGAAAGTATTCTTCATGAACTTTTTATGAAATTTTTTTGTTGCTGCACATATTATTCCAGCTTACACCGACAATGTTGTCTTAATCTTTGGCTCGCCATTTTTCTTCTCTTCAAACCGTTCTGCGTCCCACTATAATTTGTTTAGTGTCGTCTGTTCGAGCCTCATGATCATGGTAAAACCATTGAAGAAATCAACCAAGTCTTGAGAAGGATCCCAATTCATCCCCGTGTCATCAAATCTGTTCATGTTTCAGGATAAACCCCAAAGTTCAATTCCTCGATCTTCGTTTGATTTCTCTAATTAGAGAAAAGACATTAATACTGAATGAAGACATTAATTTACGATATGGTAATTTCCACGTATTGAATGAAAACACGTTCTGGAGATATAAATCTATATGGAGATCTACCATCAAGAGCCAATTGCTGCAACTAGCCATTACATAGGTACTCGATGAACCAAGTTGTCATGGATGTTTTATTATGTGGATTTTGTATGGAGATGATCAACTAATTTTTTTTTTTGGTTTTTTCTTATTTTTCAAAGGGCAGCGTGGTTGATGAACAAACACAAAAGATGAACTTTTGAAAAGGTTAATTCTTGATACTTTTTTATCGGAGTTAATTCCATAAACATAATGCTCTTATTTGATCTAATGTTATATGTTTATATTTCTCACTTTGGTAGAAAATTAAAATTCTTGATTTAGTATTTTGTAGACAACATGTTTTGTAAACATACACGATTTGCGAGTTTGGGAGCAATCTCTTGATGGTGCAACAACTGTTTCTTTACAGGTCGCTTCAACAGATGAAGCTCAAGGTGGAAGAACGAAAGCATCCATTGAAGCTTAATGATGCTATATCAAGTCGCTCAAAACGTGAGATTCTCTCTCTCTCTATATATATATCCATTGAGCTTATTTTCTTTGGCAAGGCAAAACTTTTTAACCAGAAAATATGTAATGATTTATCAGATTTCGGTTTTTTTCTCCTATGCAGACATCCTCATTACCAGAACGTGATTAAGAAGCTTAAACAAGCGGCTGCTGCACGGGTAGCTGAAGCTAAAGATGACGAAGACGAAACTGCGGAAAAGGGAGCCGCAGAAGCAGAAGCATAGATAAATGATGTTCCTGAGAAAGTAAGTAGTTGGTACTTTGCTCATTTCATCGTACACGCATTGGGTTTTCTCCAATGCAGCCTGAAAAACCGGTTTTTTGTGTCTTGGTTTTGCTTTTGTTTGGATATCCCGCAGTTCACCACACTTACCTTTTGCGGAATCTACCTAAAAATACTCGGTTTTGAGTATCTTGCATATACGGTTTGTAGATTCATCTCAAAAAACTGTTTTTTTCCTTTCTCTTGGTTGTGTTTGACAGTTTGAGGAACATGGAAAATTGAATTTTATGCCCAGTTTTATCCTTGCATTCATGTCTCACATTTATGGTTTGCAGATTTAACCTGAAAATTCTGAGTTTTAAGCCCGGTTTTGTTCGTGCCAACTGATTTAGTTTACTCAAAAGCCATTCCAGAAAATGATCATTCTTAATTTTAACTTTGTGGTTTTTGCAGGAGGAAACAGATCTAGAGAGGTGGTGATGCTGAACCTGAAGTTAAGGAATCAAACAGTGCAGAAGCCGAGAACGATCAAAGATCCAACGGTGGAGATGATGATGATTACTGGGCTTCGTAAACGAGTGATATTTAGGATTTAGCTAGACAAAATCAGTTTGTTAACCTAAACTGTATATTATCGTCAATACAATATGTTTACAAAATAAAAGCATTTGAATTCGTGGTTTAAAATTTAAAATGTATCTTATCGTCACTACAATATGTTTACAGTATGGTTATCAAGTGATTAAGGGTAAACAAATAAAATTATAATTTTGTTGTCTTCGTATATTTACTTGCGTTTGATCTCAGACTCTCAAAATATAACGAATGTTTTTTTTCCTTTTGTTTTTGCATACGTTAGTACGAAGCTAATTGGGTGAATAAGAGGGTTAACGATCAACTGCATAATTATTTATTACATATAAGTGTTATGGCTTATCCAATGAATAAGGTGATGCTGTTAGTAGGTAATTGTTAATAAAATTCATAAATATATATTTGCTAATTGTATTCTCTGTTTTTTTTCACCATTTGCTAAATGTCTCTGTTTATTTGAATGTTTAATCCAACGTGTTTATATTTTGTAGGGTATGCTCAATGTCAAAATTGAATATATATATTTTTTTGGTGTTAGGTTTTTCGGGCTATGCTCCGCATGCTTTGGTTGAGTCGTCGCGCCACACCAGTAATGTTTGTTAGTTTGCTCATTGAAATTGAATTGGTTCCTTCATATTACGGTTTCTTGTTTATATCTCGCGCCTTTGGTCTTATATAGTTCCTGTTAAGTTTTAATGTTTTTGATGCATCCGATATCTTCGTTTGTCGTGTTTTTTTTTGTTTCTTTTGTCGCAAGTGTTTTGATACGTTTTCCCTGTGTATTTATTTAGTTTTCTTTTTTGTTTGCTGATGAGTTTTGAAAAACGTTTTTAGTATAAGAGACTTCGACGATTGGCCTTGATTCGCTAGGTTCTATGGTGGTGTCTTGTGATTTTCATGATCAAATCCCGTTTCTTATGTCGGCATTTGAAAGGTTTGGTTTCAATCAAGCTGGTGATCATCTCCCTCTTAATCCGTTTCATTCGTATAACGTCCCTTATGTCTTCCCTAATAGTACTGGTACCCTACCTAATTTTTTTTTTTTTTTTTTATAATGTAGCATGTCGTTGGATGTAATACTTTGATTGTCTGACTTTGTTTTGCATGGCGAATTCGTCCACTTTGTAGGGGGTGTTATGGAGTCGTGTACCATACCGTGTGAGTTCCACGGTTCAACGGAATTGGGTTTCAGAATCTTCGGGTTCGATATATTGTATTCAGATTCATCAGGCGATAGTGAATGGGACGTTTGATCGGTTGGTGGGTTGTTTGACGGCATATGTGGGATGATACTGGTAATATACCTATTTTGTATTATTCTAGGTTACTTTGAATAAGGCCTAAACGATAAAGGGTTACAAAATTAATTCAAAAGGTTATTCCAATAATGCTTAACTTTTTATTCTTTTTTTATGTTCAACGCTTAACTCTTTGTTCTTATAAGTTTTCCTTTTGGTTGATTTGATAAATCTAATCTTTTGATTGTATCTTATTTTATAAAAGGTAAGGTAGAAGATTTTCTTGAAACGTAGGAAAGTAAGGAGTCACAAAGGTATTTCTAATAGTTCTGATATTTTTTTTTTGGTTTTAATAGTTCGGTATCGTTATTTTCCTGTTAATGTTTTAGTTTGGTGAGATTGTAGTTTTGAGGTTTTATTACTAATTGTTTGTTTTAAAATTAATTTAGGAAAAAAAACATGGGTGAAGAATGGGGATCAAAGTTCACTTCACATGTCAACCAAATAGGTGATTCTCAAAATATTTGAGTTTATTGTCGTTGCATAATTATTTTTGTTTGGTTTTATATGTTCGTTTGACATGTATTCTGCGTTTATAACAATAAATAAATGTAGAATAAAAAATGATAGTTTTTTTTATGTGAATAAGAAGGTGACCGGGAGAAGATCGAGCAAGGATGAGATACAGAATTATGAAAAATTTCTTTGGCCAAACCCGATATGGATTTCTGAGATTGATTGAGATGATGACAATGATGAAGAATAATAATAAGAAAGAAGAATTACGACAAAGAAGAAGAAGAGACAACCCTAGAAGAAGAAAAAAAAGGAAACCTTAGTGAAACTCTAGAGAGCTCGACCGCAAAAATTTAGATCAGAAAAAGAAGAAGAGGCACATCAAACGTGTATTGTCGAGGGCGTAGAAGAAAGAGAACAAGAAGATTTGAAAACATGTAATTTTCTTCTAATAGAAGAAGAATCTATTATTTGTGTTGGTGAGACTGGTGAGCAGCATTAGACTGGTTCGACCATGGATGTTGTGGATATACACACAAAAACAATGGGGTGAGTATAATGCCCGACACCTTTATTGAGAGTACAAGAAACTCCTTCATTTTGTTGAGAAATCATTGATGTCACTCGACAATCGGCCACGTATCTCAGTCATTTTGTTTCCCATAATCTTTTCTCATCTATTCAAGCACATTATGTTTTTCATACATGGTGCTCTCAACTAAACGCGCTTAAGATCATCGTATTCTTTGATTCATCTTCTTTTGCGGTATGAATGTATTTTGTCTTTGATTTTAGATGTACATCATTGGTATTTGTGGTGGGGGCTATGGGTTTGCTATCCGTTCCACATTTTCTATGAAATGAGTAGTTTTTAACTTCTACGAAAATTATTCATAACAGTTTATGGGTTTTTTGAACTTGGAGGATATCGAACTCTGTGGGTTTTGGATCATGAACTCATTATCGTTTTATTATTCAGGTGATTACCCATAGGATATGATGAAGAATGACATGAATACATTAATAAAAAAGACATAGTATTTCTTAAGGAAATTTCTTTCTCTCTAATGGCAATTGGTTTAAGAAATTTGACTAGAATCTAGGGTAATATGAAGTTTTTGATTGAATTGGAGTTTGCTACATTTGTTTCATGTACATAGACGTTCTTATTCATTTGAAAAGTGATTTAATTTAATTATTTTGTTTTGTTGCATAATTTCATCGCTTTGGTCATGTATATATGTATATCGCTTTCTAAAACTTACAAAGAACATGGAGATTTTAGATCTTTTCGAAATGGATTTTGGAAATTGGTGATGGAAAGGTCAACGAGCCTAATACCGACGAGACTAAAATTGATATTCCCGGAGATATGTTGATAACCAATTGCGATGATCATGTACGGTCGATCATACGATAAATTTACGGTGAGTCTTTCGCCACAAAAATACGGATCCCAAATTCTTCAGAGAATAAGTTATATTGAGTATGAGAAACTTGGATGTGGAGATAGTTAGTGATTATATGCTATCACAATTATCTTGTAATATTTTTGTCTTCGGATACATGTGCGTTTATGTCAATATTTATATACAATTCTATGTTATCTGCTTTATCTCTGCATTTGTTTATTGATTAGGTGACGAAAAAACTTTTTAAAATACCGATAGTATCGAGCCTTCTGACACAAGTAATGCATATGACATGGTTTACACCCGGGAGTTCTTGAACAATATTAAAATTTATGGGTTGCTTAATTACGAACTGGTTTTAAAGGTCGACATTCCCGTTATGTTGTTTAGGAACATTGATCCTAAGGGCGGATTGTGCAATGACACCCGACTGATACTAACTCAATTGGCTAATCATGTTATCTAACCTAGAGTGATCATAGGAAAGTTCAACGATAGTATCATCAATTGGGTCTTAACTCCTAAAATGTTTGTTACTCCGGTCAACGCAAGGTTTTCCATCAGGATGTGGTGCATGCAATTTCCCGTATCACTTGCCTTCGCGATGACTATTAATAAAAGCCAAAGACAAACAAACCTTAGAGAAAATGGGGTTGTATTTACCAAAAACGGTCTTCTCTCACAGACAGCTATACGTCGCACTTTCCATAGTTACTTTCTGAACTGGTTTAAATTTGTTAACTATGGACAAGAAAGGAGTTCTACATAAAAAACAATGAATGTAGTCTTTAAGGAAGTTTTCGAAAACATTTAGTTTTCCAACTGTTAGTGTTGGGTTTTAAACATCACTACATTATTCTCTTTTTGTTGAATATCTTTTCCACATTACTTCGTTATATTATTCGATAATTGCTCTGATGAAATTGTTTATTGGGATTTGGTGAAATTTTAATGACTAATAATTTATACATCGATAAGCGCTAATGGATGTTCAAAACGACGATAATCAATTTCTTCTTCTTTCATATATCAATCCTCTATACAATCATTAGATTCTTCCATCAAAATCTTTTCACAGTTTTGTTCCATATGTGTCAATGCAAAGTGGATTAGTAGATAAAAAATGTAACAAACAACAAAATCTCGCCACAAAACAAATTAGAATTTTGAATGCTTGGGTTCTCTAATTTTGAAGATTATACTCACATTTTGTTATATGTTACTTAATCACCACCATTAACCATCATCATCCTTACCACTACATCCTCTAATTTATCTCCGTTAAGGGTTCGATGAATCTTGTGAACAAAACAAATCATTCCAATTGTTCTTATGAGGCCAAATTTGTTTGATTTGCATATATCCGAAATAAAACATATCCTAAGTTAGATGCGGCCATAGTTGCTACTCTCTATTTCTCAAGATGGATCTTTAAAACACCAAATTCAGCATAACCTTTTAGAAACCACGAAAAATAATGATTTATCTGCAAGATATGTGCATGAAGTCTCAGGGTTATGCTAGAGAATTTATTATTAAGAACATATCGATTTTTTAGCTTTCGAGACTTCGAGAGTGTCAATGGGATTGTATGTACCAAATATGGTGGGCGATTGCATTAATAAATACACTGCATATATAATCTATGAATGGATATTGATTTTGGATTTCCTATTCGACGATAGTTCATTTAGATTTTTGGTTTGATATAAGCTAATAAAAATTCTACCATCCTACTTCTTACGTCTCTTGTGGGGAAACAAAACCGGTTGTTTATGCTTCCTTTCATTAGGAATCTTTTATCCTAAGAGATTTATGGCGGGACCTTTTCGATGTTGTCATTGCTAACGCAAATAAACCAGAGTTTTACGCATCTTAGCACCCTTTCTGGTTGGTGTTATTACTCTTGAATCCTCTTTCGTCCTCACAGTAATTAAGATATGTTCTTGAACAATTCTTGTGTTATGTAAGAGAAGGATACTTTGGCATTTACAAAAGTGGATGTATTTCACCCAAATAACATTTGTTTTCTCCAACAAGTCTCCGACAACAAAATGTTTTGGTAATTACCCGATCGGATGAAGAATGTCATGGATACATTAATAATAAAAAAGAGAATTAAAAAATACTTAACGTGTTAGTTTTAGGACTATTGTTGTTTTGATTGTGACTAGATACTCTTATAGAAGTTTATAAGGACTGATCATTAGAGTTCATCGTACTGAGCCACAAGAAAAGATATACTTCAGAACTTAGGTCCCGATGATGAGTGAGCATTCTTTTGAAACCTTGGATAGGAGCATGCGTGTCGTGTTAAAGTGTGATAAGCCATTCGGAGGTAAGGTTATTGTATTTGGTGGAGATTTTAGACAAATATTGCCGGTAATCCCAAATAAATCTAGGGTGGAGACGGTTCTGGCTGCTCTTAATTCATCCGTGCTTTGGAAGGGTTCTAAGGTTCTAAGGCTTACAAGAAATATGAGGCTTCACGGGGCTTAGTGATCATGATGCAGAAGATCTAAAATATTTTTCAGCGTTGATTCTGAACATCAGAGACGGTAAGGCCACTTTGGCCAAGTCTAACAGTGGTGAGTCTGAAATCAAGATTCATGAAGATTTGTTGATAATGGATTGCGACGATCCTGTTAGATCAATTGTGAGAGAGATCTACGGAGATTCGTTTGCCACGAGAATTGATCCTAAGTTCTTCAAGGAGAGGGCTATATTGAGCCTGGAGATGATTAATGATTAGTTATATGCTACCGCAGTTACTAGGTAATAGTGTTATGTTTCATGTCTTGTATTATGTCATAAGTATTTATATATGTTTATGTGTTGCCTTAACTGTAACCATGTTTGTTCATTTGGTAAGTGATGAAAAAGTCTATCTAAATTCTGATAGTATCGATACTCTTTACACAAGTACTACATATAACATCGTTTACACGCAAAAGTTCCTAAATAGTGTCAAGACGCTGCCTAACCATAAGTTGGCATTGAATGTTGGTGCTCCTATAATGTTGCTCAGAAACATTGATCCAAAGAGTATATTGTGCAATTGAACACGATTGATAGTTACTCAGATGGCTAATTATGTTATCGATGCTAGGGTTATTACAAGATAGTTTAACAAATGTCTCGATGATAGGGTCTTGATACCTAGGATGTTTGTTTCTCCCACGAATACAAAGTTCCCTTTTAGGATGCGACGTCGACAATTCCCTATATCACTTGCATTTACAATGACTATAAATAAAAACTAGGACATATCACTCTAGAAAGGGTGGGTTTGTTTTTGCCAAGACATGTATTCTCTCATGGACAGCTTTACGTTGCCGTTTCCAGGGTTACTTTGAGGAGTGGTTTGAAAATTCTCATCACGGACAAAAATGGAAAGCTACAAAAGAAAACCATGAATGTTGTCTACAAAGAAGTTTTCGAAAATCTTTAGTTTGTTTCGTCGTTTGTTTTTGTTTTTTATTTATCTTTCTTTGTTCATTTGTGAAAACATGGATATGAGAATTCCGGTTGGTTTTGCTATGGTTATGGTTCTCTATCTACCAGGTTAGCGTCAAAAATAACTCTGTGATCTAAATGAATGTTTTGGCACACTAGCATAAAATATTTTTAACGATCATCCAAAGAAAGCATGTAAACATGTAATTTACATGACCATGAGGATTCTTAACAAAGTCTTAATCTCGCGGTATTATGAGGATTCTTAACAAATTTACATGATCATAAATATGTAATTTAGACTTGTGTATCAGCATGTAACAAACTAATCAACCTCTTTTTTGGTTAAAAGCATGTAAACAGAGCATCTTGCATTAACTTCGCCCAGCGAATTCTTAACAAAGTTTTAATCTTAAGTCAACTATGACCTTTAATTAGTATTTAAAGGATGTCAGATTTATAGCTCTTTAAAAGCTTAGTTTTTAAAAACATACAATGCATGCAAAACAGAGTATGTGAGTGAGTTCACAAAGACTTGAAATTTTTTTTGTAAACACTTTAGTTGTACATGGGCAGTTGTGGTAACCAGTAAAACATTCAATAAAAAGTTGTTGTCCTTGGATAAAACTTGAATCGCTAGGAGTATGATTTGGCACTAAATACATTTGGCGATTGTACTCATTTTTGGGCGGTCGTTTTAATGTTCGTATCACCGCCAATATCTTCACCACCATCACCTTCTCATCTATCTTGACTGATGGTTCCTTGTAGCATGTGGACTCGAAAGAAGCGTCTAACCGAGGCCAAATGATCCATATTAGATAGCTCTTATGCTCTCTAGGTGGATATAAAAAATGGCTGTTTCGGTACCACCTCATAAACATGAGCCAATCACACCTTATTGAAAGATGTTTGTGCGAGATTAAGGCTACGAAACGATCAAACACGAGGGTTATGATTTGGCGCATGTTTTTGATAGTGTTATGGAGGACTTATGGAATAAAAGTGGTGTGAGAGCCGAAACTCACACAATCAATCTTTTGTCGAGACTTTTAGAGGGAACATAAGTTTCTTGGAAAAACACAATAAGAGATCCAAATATGGTATTTTATTGCTGTAAGAAAGCGTATGAGTACAAGAGCGAGTTGCTAGAGATCCAAATGATTATGAGGACTATTTATACCAGTTTGTATTGACGAGAATCTCGGTGATGAAAAAGGAATATCTCCTTTTTGCTCTGAGCGGCCGCCGACTTAGTTTAGGGAAACTAATAACCTGGGCCTTTGGCTCGGCCCAAAAAAGTTGTCATGGAGATCTTTATCTCGGCCCATTAGCGGTTGTAGAGGTGATGTTGCTTCACCCTCGGCTTGGCATTATCCTTCAGAAGGTAGGATTGCCAAGGCGAGGTAGCGGGTAGAACATGCGAGGTTGTTGCAGCTCGGATGATTCTTCCTCTTATTTGATGTCTTCAGCTTTTGGACTTGTTAATCTCGACGGGTGAAAACCGACCCCAACTGTTTGCCCCCCAGCTCGTCAGATTCTAGGATGATTGTGACGAGGTGAAGCTTCATTAGTGTCGAGATTAACCGTTATACCGAGGTGGCGCTGAGCTGATTGACTATGTTTACTGTCGAGGCTTTGACGGGAGATTTCTTCGTTAGTGCCAAACCGATCGAGCAAGGCGAGATGGAGAATGTTCTGCGCCGAGCTATTTCTCGACCGTTGAGTAGATAAGAATCTTGGGTCGTTGCTTCGTCTTGATGCATCTCGAGATATATATCTTCTCTCGGATATCTTGTACATGTGTCATATTTCGCCATAAATACCTTGGGAAGTGCAAGAGTTTCTATTCGTTCTCGAGGTCACGCGCAGCCACGCGCCGAGTTGCCTATAAATAACGCAATGCCCTCCTCATTTTTTTATTCTTCGCATCTGTCGTAATCCCGAAAAACAGGTAGCTCTCTCCTCTCTCCTCTTCACTTATTTTTTCCGATTAGGGTTTTCTGATTTACCGCCGCGCCGTTTAATTTATTCGATCTGAAGTGTGGCGAGTTTTCGAATTTACCGATTCATCACCATATTTTCTGATTCATCTTTAACCATTCCTGAGGCGCGATGTCTGCTTCTACCGGTTCGGCTAGTTCAAAGAATTCTTCCGCGCGGCTCGACCATGACTCCGCAAAAGATGATAAGATGAATGGGTCTCCCGAGGCAGCTCTATCTCCGACCGCATCTTTCAAGCCCGATGAGGGTAGATTACCTGAGGAGTCGCACTTTCCCGAGGTGGGTTTGTCAGCAGACCTTCAGGAATTTGCCAAGAGTGTGGAAAGGTCAATGTCGGGCCATGAGGTTGGTCCTTCAAGCGAAATGGAAAACAAACGTCTGAGGAGAAAAAGGGCTCTTCTTGGCACTTCTCTTTCCGACAAGGTGTCCCTTTCCAAGTTAAGGCGACGCTTTGAAGTACTCGATGAGGTCAAATTCGTTATTCTGCGTCCATCCGATCGGCCTGATAAACCTCCTTCAGATTGCTTCACTGTCTAAAAGGGCTTCTTTCCCCTATGTTTCTTGTGGTTCCCCATACCGGAGTTTATCCTGCGGCATCTCTGGAAATACGGAATCGCACTAAGCCAGATCGCGCCTCGGGGGCTTCGTCATCTGATTGGGATTCTAACTAGGTTTGCAGAGTTTCAAATTGACATTAACCTCAATAATCTTCGAAGCTTTCTGGAAGTCCGAAGAGTACAAAAATCGTAGAGGGTCTACATCTCCAATAAAGCTGGCTTCAGAGTCATCGGGGGTTTTCCGAGTAAGGATATTTGGGAGGACCACTTCTTCTTTCTTTGGATTTCCGCCTCCGTAGATCGGTCTTGCCTTAATCAAATCATGACGAGTTGGGGATTGCTTGGTAGTTATTCCATGTATTCGTATCTCGTTGCACTTCATAACGCCTTTAATTAACTTCGTGCCCTTGTTTTTGTAGTTCATAGCGTGCCTCCGAAGTGTCGAACCGATTTATCCGAGGTGTGGACGATTTTGGCTTCCGAGAAAGTTGATTGGAGGAAAGATTTCTCGTTCGAGAGAGAGAAGAGAGCTCGGACCGTTCGTGATTGTACTCCGGCGAATTCACAAACCCCACCAACCGATAACGCAAGATTATTAATCCGCGCCAAGAAAGAACTTGAGGCAAAGGAAGCTGCAAGGCAAAGAGCCGCCGAGGCGGAGGAGGGGGCAAAGTAAACCGCCGAGCAGAGCATAAATCCTCCTACTGCCGAGGTGAAGATCCGAGACTCGGTTGCTTCCGAGGCGGTGATCTCGGGGGCTGCTGCTCCCGTGGTGAATGTCGACGGTGTCGAGAAGGATGTTCCTTCCGATTCCCTCGCTCATGCTGGCGAAGAGAGAGTTGCGTTGGCCCTTCCGCAGGTTTCCGAGCCTCTTTTGTCCTCAGCAAGGCATGAGAGCGAGCCGAGCCAAAAGCGCCCTGATATATCATGGTTTTTACCCCTTTTTGACCATGATATAGGTCTTGTTTTTAGAGTCTTTCTAGTATTTTTGGAGTCTTTTAGTGTCTTTTCAGGTTTTAGGTACGTTTGGAGCATAATTGGAGATATTGAAGCATTCTGGAGCTTTTTGGAGCAAAGCAGAAATCGTGTAGCGATTTGAAGCCCTTGTATCGACCGACACCACCTGGTGTCGATCGATACTGACACCATGAAGGAAGGAAGCACGTCATTGCTCGTGTATCGATCGATACCAGTTATGGTATCGGTCGATACCGTCGTCCAAAGAGAAGGATCGCGACTTTTTACAAGTCTGATGAAATTGCACCTTGGCCCAGAAGACTTTAATAATTACAAGAAGCCCCAAAACGTGTTTTAGCATTATAATTAGGTTTTTCAGCCACTTTTGTTGGCTAAGCTTTATTTTACTTTGGATACTTTGAGAGAGATTGTTTTTAGGGATTTTGGGGAGACAACTCTGAACCCCTTTGTTTTCTTATTGATTTCTTTTATGCAATTCTATTCATCTATGATTTATGTTCCATTGATCATGTCTGAGTAGATCCACTTTAGGTTTAGGGTTTTTCATAAATGATTTCATTGAGTGCTGGTAATTGATTGGTTAGGATTCATAATCCGATTTAGTTTTTCACCTTAGGTTGTTCTCAAAGCTAATTCTAGGTTGACGAATCTGGAACTTAAATCTTAGGTTAATCGATTAGGCACGACAGTGCAATTGATAATCTGACAGAACTTAGGGTGGGCAAAATAGCTATTCGCAAAGAGATTTGGTTTAGTTGTTTTGTGAACATATCAAACCTGAACTTTAAAGCTAGTTTAGATCTTTACGATTTGCAAAGAGATTTGGGATTCTGGGATTTAGACTTAGATAATTCTCGCAACGACAGTTGGTTAATTATAGCTTAGTGATTTGAGTTTAAGAACCGTGCATAACCTGAATCCTGATTAATTGGTTTATCTGCATTCTTTGATTTCCTAAGAAATACCCTGGACCTATCTTTCTTCCATTAAATTTACAACAGTTTAATTTACGTCTTTGTTTTTACTTCCATTGTTTACTTAGCTTAATTCTAATCTATATAATTTATTGTATGATTCTTGAGTCTCTGTGGATTCGACCCCTAAGTACTGCAACGACAAAGCTTTAGTACTTTAGGGTATTACTTTTGAGCTTATCAAAATTTGGCGCCGTTGCCGGAAACTCTAAAATTCGCCATTATATTTTAGCTTAGAATTTCGACTAAGTTTGACGGTATCGATCGATACCCAACTGGTATCGGTCGATACTCGTCGTATTTTTTTTTAATTTTTGTTACTTACGTGCTTTGACGTTTGTGTTTCAGGTGTATGCCTAATTGCGAAACCAGGAGAAACAAGAGCACTAAGCTAGTTAATCTTTCCAACGAGGAGCTAGCAGATTTGGAACGCACAATCATGGAAGCAAAGAGACCGGGAGAGATGAACAATCCAGTGGTTTTGATTTGTGATGCGGCTGGTACTTTCAGAGACCAAGAGGGTCATTTGTGCAATGAGAGGGGGCAACGACTTGATGGAGATGGAAACATCATTGTCCCTCCAGCTGTTGTGAATGTTGGGAATGATGTGGTTAATCGTGGTAGGACAATTGGTGAGTACAACAAACCTGATCAGTTCTATGCCAATCGATCAGCGATTCGCCCTCCCACCTTTCAGAGGAATGACTTTAAGCTGAAACCTGCATACTTCACTCTTGTGGGTCAGCATCCTTTTCATGGTCTTCCTCATGAGCACCCCATAGATCATATTGAGAGGTTTGAGGACTTGGTCACTAGCGTCAAGTACAATGGAGTGTCCAATGATTACCTCTTCTGTAAGCTTTTCCCATATTCTCTTGGTGGTGATGCATCTTACTGGCTGAAGCAGTTACCTCTTGGATCACTGACTACTTGGGAGGAGGCTAATAATGCCTTCCTCAATAATTTCTATGATGATACGAGATCCGAGGAGCTTATGAATAAGATCTCTCAATTTTCTCAAGGAGCGACTGAGGCGTTTAAGGCTGCTTGGATCAGATTCATATCATATCAGAGAGATTGTCCACACCATGGGTTCACTAAGGTCCAGCTGATGGGTATCTTCTTTAGAGGGGTTGACTGGAGGTATCAGATGGCTTTAGATGCTGCGAGTAATGAGAACTTCAACACCAGGTATCCAGACGATGCTTATGTGCTGATTGAGAACTTGGCGTCTAGCAATAGCACCAAGAATGCAGACTTTGAGCGGAAGAAGCATGTTGGGAATTTGGATGGATCGCAGATTGCTGAGGTTCAAGCTAAGCTGGATTCAGTGCACAATCTTTTGATGGGAAAGATGAAGAAGGCTGTTCATTTTGCTGATGAGGATGAAGTGGAAGATGTTAACTACATAGGTGGTGCTGGTTTTCAAAGTCAGAGATATCAATACCAACAAAACAACAACCGAAACTTCACCAACAATTACCAGCCTATTCCTCCCAAATCTCCAGAGAGAAAGGTTGAGTCTATGCTTGAGCAGCTTCTTCAGGGACAGCAGAAGATGATAGTGGATTTCAATGGGAAGATGGATGCTATGTACACATACCTAAATGGAAAGATTGAAGCTCTTAGCATCATCAGAAGAGGCTGGAAACTCAGGTCGCTCAGACTGCAGCAGCTGTGAAGAGGCAAAAAGGTTTTCTTCCAGGGAAAACAGTGAATCCAAGGGAATGCGTCAATGCAATCACCTTAAGAAGTGATGAAGAGGTCGATCAAGGAGTGAAAATTGGCCTAACTGCAAAGAATCTCGTCGATCTTGCTGAAGATGACGACGATGAGGCTCCTGAAATCGCCCCAGTATCGATCGATACCACCCAGCATCGGTCGATACCCATCCAAGGATATGCCAAGGACGTTTCAAAACCAAGGGTGTCGATCGACACCACACCTGTATCGATCGACACCACACCCGAAGAGATGACGCAGAAGCCTGGTATCGATCGACACCCCTCGCAGACTGAGCCAGAAATTGAGAAAACACTCAAGATTGTCGAGGAAAGGGTTTACAAGCCTAAGGTGCCATATCCTATGCCACCTAGACATCTCAGAAACCCCATTACTGCAGAGAAGTTGCTCGGGTTTGAGAAGATGGTAAGGAGGATTCCCCATACGATGTGTTTTGAAGAAGCTTTGGAATACCGCCCTTTGCTTAGTCACTTCCGAGATTGCAGAGAAACTCTAGAAGAGATCAAGGCACTCTTCGTCAAGGCAAGAAGTACAACACCACCATTGAAGCAGTTGACTAAGAGAGAAGACCCATGAATTTTTTTGGTTCCATGCTCTATCTCTGGAGTTGAATTCAAATAATCTCTCGTTGATTCAGGGTCTAGCGTCAATGTCATGTCAAGGGCAGTTGCAGAGAGGTTGAGAATTGATATAAGATCTCCTAAGATGTCTCTTACATTCGCGAACTCCTCCACCTCAATTCCATATGGTATCATCCCTGATTTGCTGGTTAAAGTAGGAGATTGTCTGGTTCCTACTGATTTTCAGGTTGTAGAGATGAGTGCAAGATCTAGTACGCCTTTGATTCTTGGAAGACCGTTCATGGCTACAGTTGGTGCAATTATAGACATGCCCAGTAAGAGAATCTCATTCTCATACATTGACAATGAGATCTCCTATAAAGCCATCCCTTCTGGAAGAGCTCCCAAACATATCTCTTGCATCACCGTTGTTACAAGAGAGACGTTGATGGTTGACCTTTTGGATGAGCCTTATGATGAGCCAAATGTCATAGACGTTTTAGATGATCCTTCTATCATCACGAAGAGAGACATCACAACGGCTAAGGTAAAGAAGAAGGTGAAGAGCAAAAGAGTCAAGGGTGATGCCTATATGACTTTAATCCCTTAGAAGTGTGATGGAGATTCGATTGAGTATAAGGTGAAGTGTAAGGGGACTTCAAAACCATTCTCTAGGGTCAGAGTTATTCTTACTTCAGAGCTGAAAGAGAAATGAAAAGAGGTTGTGGAGAGCATGTTGAGCAGAACTCTGAAATTGGAAGTGTCTAGTTGTAGAACTTGCCTGGGAGTAAGTTCTCAATTTTCTCCTGACTGATCACCTGAGCCAAAGTCAAGCTAATGACTAAAAACAAGCGCTTGGTGGGAGGCAACCCACTAGTGAGTCTGTACATACTTTTTCTTTTCTTTTTATTTTTCGTTTTTGTGTCTTGTGTCTTTGTGTGAATCAATGAACATGTACTGTGTCGACCGATACCATTATGGTATCGATCGACACCAGGAGGAACAGAGATTGTGTCTACCTACGCTTGGTATCGATCGATACCAGGCTGTGTGTTGGTCGACACCCCTACCCCAATCCGGTAACTTCTTTGCTTTTCCCAATCCACTTAGTTCTTCTAATTTCTTTTACCAACTCTAGGCTAAATAACACTGGGGACAGTGTTGTTTAAGTCTGGGGGAGGTAGTTGCTGACAACGTTTTTGTTTTTCTTAGAGTCAGTCGTTTTTGAGTCAAAATTTGTTTTATTGAGTCAAAATTTGTTGGAGATGATGATCTTTTTTTTGAATCTATTGTTTTGACTTTGTTTCTAAGTGACCATTGTTACAGAATCAGTTCTAGATCGGACTAATGAAAAATCCAAAGGCTGACTAGTTAACTAGAAGACACCCATGTTTCCAGCAGAGTTCAGTCGAGCCTGAGCCAAATTTTTGCACTTCATCGATGTGGTTAGTGTTCATTAGAGCTTGATTCCTCATTCATATCTGACAAAGGAACCCATGTGTTTAAAGTAATGGTATCTCTCTCCCCTGTTATAAGTTAATAAATAAGAGCATAAAAGATGAAATGATTTTCTTCTGAGTATATGGTTAGGAAAATTTCCAACGATCCCATTATTCTACTTGTGAAGGAATGATCACACAAAGGTTGAAAGCGAGGTTAGGAAAATTTCCCGTGATACCACTATTCGCCTACGCCTTTGATACATTGAGAGGGGAAGAACCGGGGATTCGGTGGCAAACACCATCAATACTCGCGTCTCAAACCTTGATTTGTATATGCGAATAAATAAATAAATAAAAAAAGAAAAAAAAGAAGCATAAAGTGAAATAAGTCTGGAGAAGAGAAAACAATACCAAAAAGTGTGAAAATTGGGTGGTTCTTTTGTCATGATATTGTATGGGAAAGAGTCTAGAGGGTTCTTGGCATTGATCACAGCGATGAAATTGGCGATGAGGGCTTTATTGGACAATGCTGCGAAATAATGTGTGTAGTCTGGGAAGCTGCGAATGTCTACGGAGAAGTACATGGTGGTCTTATCTTGGAGTTGGTTAGGTAA
Source organism: Eutrema heterophyllum (assembly GCA_002933915.1). Classification (NCBI taxonomy): domain Eukaryota; kingdom Viridiplantae; phylum Streptophyta; class Magnoliopsida; order Brassicales; family Brassicaceae; genus Eutrema; species Eutrema heterophyllum. Next base: position 87,093 of record PKMM01015931.1, on the reverse strand, counting down.
CATATGAGCGCTAAGTTGAAGGGTCATTGCAGTGTTTCAAGAACATGTGAGTCTCCGTGTTTTCAAACTTCTTTCTCTTGTTTAGCTTTCTGTTTGCTTGAGGGCAAGCAAAGGCTAAGCCTGGGGGAGTTGATATATCATGGTTTTTACCCCTTTTTGACCATGATATAGGTCTTGTTTTTAGAGTATTTCTAGTATTTTTGGAGTCTTTTAGTGTCTTTTCAGGTTTTAGGTACGTTTGGAGCATAATTGGAGATATTGAAACATTCTGGAGCTTTTTGGAGCAAAGCAGAGATCGTATAGCGATTTGAAGCCCTTGTATCGACCGACACCACCTGGTGTCGATCGATACTGACACCATGAAGGAAGGAAGCGCGTCATTGCCCGTGTATCGATCGATACCACTTATGGTATCGGTCGATACCGTCGTCCAAAGAGAAGGATCGCGACTTTTTACAAGTCTGATGAAATTGCACCTTGGCCCATAAGACTTTAATAATTATAAGAAGCCCCAAAACGTGTTTTAGCATTATAATTAGGTTTTTCAGCCACTTTTGTTGGCTAAGCTTTATTTTACTTTGGATACTTTGAGAGAGATTGTTTTTAGAGATTTTGGGAAGACAACTCTGAACCCCTTTGTTTTCTTATTGATTTCTTTTATGCAATTCTATTCGTCTATGATTTTTGTTCCATTGATCATGTCTGAGTAGATCCACTTTAGGTTTAGGGTTTTCTCATAAAGGATTTCATTGAGTGCTGGTAATTGATTGGTTAGGATTCATAATCTGATTTAGTTCTTCACCTTAGGTTGTTCTCAAAGCTAATTCTAGGTTGACGAATCTGGAACTTAGATCTTAGGTTAATCGATTAGGCACGACAGTGCAATTGATAATCTGACAGAACTTAGGGTGAGCAAAATAGTTATCCGCAAAGAGATTTGGTTTAGTTGTTTTGTGAACTTATCAAACCTGAACTTTAAAGCTGGTTTAGATCTTTACGATTTGCAAAGAGATTTGAGATTCTGGGATTTAGACTTAGATAATTCTCGCAACGACAGTTGGTTAATTATAGCTTAGTGATTTGAGTTCAAAAACCGTGCATAACCTGAATCCTGATTAATTGGTTTATCTGCATTCTTTGATTTCCTGAGAAATACCATGAACCTATCTTTCTTCCGTTGAATTTACAACAGTTTAATTTACGTCTTTGTTTTTACTTCCATTGTTTACTTAGCTTAATTCTAATCTATATAATTTATTGTGTGATTCTTGAGTCTCTGTGGATTCGACCCCTAAGTACTGCAACGACAAAACTTTAGTACTTTAGAGTATTATTTTTGAGCTTATCACGCCCCTTGTTGCAAGAAGATCAAGGGAGAAATGCTGAGAAGGAGCAGTGTACCGCTCGCTCTACTGCCGATCCTCCATCTTCTAAGGCGATAATTGATGATTCCGCCATGTCGGCTACTCTTCTTTCGGGAATCCATGGGCACGGGGCTAAACTCCCTCTTGTTGATAAGCATACCGGGGAGAAGACGTATGCGAATATGGCGCTGCGTTGTACTAAGGTAGGATTTAATTCTTTGTGACAAATGCGAGTTTTGGATTTCGCTGATTTTCTTGTCTTGCAGTTTATTGCCTCTATCAACGAGATGGCAGCCACTTATGAGTCTGAGGCCCGCCGCAACAAGCGCCGAGTTGACGAGGCGAGGAAGGACGCTTCGACTGAGAAGAAGAGGTTGACTGAGGTGGAAAAGAGATTAACTTCACTCTCGACCCAAGTTGCGGACCTTGAAAGGGAGAAGATTGCTCTGAGATAGGAAGCTGCAAAATCTGTGGATCTTGCTACCCAATGTGAGGTTCAAAAAAGGAAGCTGGAAAACGAGATAGCTTCCTTGAAGCAGCATATCGAGGAGAAGGATGCCGTGCATGCTGCCGAGATCAAAACGGCTCGGAGGAATGACAAGCGCGAATCAGCTCGTAAATTCGAGGATCAACTTGCTAAGGTGCGTGAGAAAGCCGAGAAGTTACAAGAAGCCAAGGGCAAAGAGATTGAGTTGGCGGAGGTTAATTGTAACTTGCAACTTATTAATGAAATCCAAATTGGAAAAATCGCGTGTCTTGAGGCCGAGGTGGAAAAACTGATGTCTTGGAAGGCTGAACTGGTTGGCGTCGATGAAGAGTGCGAGAAGATTGAGACTTGCTTAAGAGACGAACTCAAGTATTTGCCTTTCTCGGAAAGTTCGGGGGATTCTTTGCGCGAACCGGTGATTCCTGATGTTACTGGCGGAGTTATCGAACCCGTTCATGCTTCTAACGATCTTGCTGCCGAGGATGGCATAGGGATGACTCGAGATGAATAACTTTTTATTTCCCCTTTTTTTTTGTTGTATGATCTTAAAGTGATCGTTTTGCTTTATTTTGGGACCTGAACACGTGCCTGGATGGCTTTATCCAATGATATGTCGTGGAGCTTTCGTTCGTATTGTGTTCCTGTTTTTTGCTTAGGTTTTAACTGATTAGTTAATTGAAAAGAGATGCAACCGTTTTTGTAAGGATTGGTTTCCGAGCCGTTTAGAATAGGCGAGATGGAATTTCAAAATAAATTTTGAAACTCATACGAAGCAGTTTTTAAACAATCCACTTAGTATTATATGTTGAGATGTTTAAGACCAGTGTGCTATGAAGCGAATGATCACTAGGTTTTAGATTTTACTTCGGTTTTAGGGTTTGCGATGTGCTCGGCTTACGTTCCCGTCTCGATAGTAAAATTGTGAGTGGTTTGGTCGAGATATATCTTTTCCTTCCTCTGGTCTGGATATATCCGCCTAAAATTTATATAGCGCGCTTTAATCTGTGGTGGATTGTAAGAGAATTGTGATCCATATAAGATACTGGTTAGGATCTGAAGAGGATGTAAGAGCTCGTTGTTGTGGCCAGCAACATACGAGAATGATGTGTAAATGCGACGTATATTGATGAAAAAATAGAAAGTGCGAAAAAATTGCGTTTACAAAAGATGGGAGTATGTGTATACGTTATCCACTCCCTGCCCCTTTTTAAAGAGGGGGGACATCTGTACCTTTCCGAAGATTGGTTGCCTACGTACCCTTTTCAGGGATCAAGCCGTCCCGTAGTTCATTGTAACGAGGTGGTTCTTAGCTGAAGGAGAGTTTTATCCTTATTCTGGTCTTCTTGGGGTTTCGCTCAGCTCCCTTGGTTGATCTGTTGCTGCTATGCTATGACTCCGAGGAGCTTTCTTCTTCGTGGTTGAGTTGGGTGGCGAGGTAGAAGACATTGCTGTCGATTTGGGTAAAGGATAGATGTTGACGTGGCCAGTCCATAATTTCTCCGGTAGTAGCTAGGAAAGGTCATCCGAGGATTATCGGAGCCGGATATATCTTTTTTGCTTTGAAAACGTAGAAGTCTACGGGGGCTATGGAATCGCTAATTCGCACAGGTACGTCCATTGTTATCCCTTTTGGTGTGGTATGAGACTGGTTGGATATGTTGATCCTCGTTCTGGTCGGCTGGATGTGCTTGATGCCGAGGCGTTGGGTAGTTGAGCTGAAGATGATGCTAAGGAAAGCTCCCGAGTCGTAGAGGACATTAATGAAATCGACCCCTTGGATGTTGCATGAGATGAGAAATTGCCCATGTTCCTAAGATTTGTATAGTATCTCGACTGGCCTTCCGCGTCTTGCGTAGGTGAAAAGATCCTTTATTTCTGATGTGGATTCGGTGCTATCGCGGAAGAAGCGTCTGAGTTCGTATGCTGGGAATGCTTTGGTGAACGTGATTTCCTCGGGTAGGTTACGCACGACCCAAAAAAATTCCTCGAGGTTCTCTGCGCCTATCTTATTCTGATGCCAACGTTGTGGTGCGGATGTGGGAGGGGTTGGTCCGAAGGCTGAGTACGACTCGTAGTAGGAGTCTGTGGTATTGCGGCACATGAAGGAATCGATGTACAACATATTTGCTGTCATTGGCCGATCCTGCTGGCGTGGTGGCGGGGGATTGACTCCTTGCTGTTCGTGTCCTTGGTTGTATTGACGTGGAGAATGGCGTTTTCTAGAGAACGCGGTCGGGTTGTTCCTTTTGTTGCATCGTCTTGTCCAGCTCGCCAAATTGAAGGGCGCTTTTCTCTTTTCTCAGAGTTTGAAGTAGATCTTTTACGCTTAGAGCGTCTCCTTTGATCGTTGTTCCGGCTTTGGGGTCGAGCACCTATCATTTCTTCCTTGGAAATAAAAAGCGAAGCTCGGTATAGAGCGTCTTGGATTGTCTGAGGCTTCTTAAGCGTAATTTCTGTTCCGAAGTCAGATCTGTGCCTCAGCGCCCGTTTTAGCGTGTCAAGTGCAACTCGGTCACTTATGAATTCTTCCATCGAAAGTGCGATTTTAAAACGTTCCACAAAGTGCCGCAACGGCTTTGTTGGCCTTTGGGTTAGGGTCCACAAATCAACACCGGAGATTCCTTGGTCGGAGAAATGTCTTATGAGCCGGGCAGATAATTGCCAAAAATTGTGGATTGAGTTCCGATTGAGCCTTGAGAACCAGTCGAGGGAGGCTCCTTTGAGATGTTTCCCGAACCATAATCTATACCCATCTTTGATCTTGATTCATTCGGGATCGTAACGACCTAATGCTGTGCAGAAGGTCGTTACGTAAGCTACATGGTTTGTCGTTCCGTCGTAAAATGGGATCCGACCTGGGTGGCGCATGGTTGCCTCGGAAGAGGTCGTATCGCACCGATCGTCGGCCCGGAATCTGGGTGGGGCCTCTCTCATTTTTTCTTCCTCGGAAATAAAATCTGAAGCTAGGCGTATGGCATTCTGGAATGTTGGTGGTCCCTTCAGTGTCATTTCTCTTCTGAAATTCGATCCGATCCATAGTCCCCTTTTCAGCGCGTTGATTGCGACTTGATCGTTCACCTTTTCTCCTTTCGAGTCTGTGGCAGCGAATCGCCTTATGAAGCTCCGCAATAACTTTGTTGATCCTTGAGTCAGGTTCCACAGGTCGGCATCGGAGGTTCCTTGCTAAATGAGTACGTCGAATCTTTTTAGGAATTGAGTGGACAGTTAGTGAAAGTTATCGATTGAGTTTTGCTCTAGGTTTGAAAACCATTTAAGTGCGGCGCCTTCTAAGTGTTCTGCGAATCGGCGGCAAAGTCTGCCGTCCTCCTTATTTTGTTCAAGCCCAGCTCGGCACAATGCCATACAAAAAATTCTAATATGGTCGTTCGAATCAGCCGAGCCGTCGTAGAACGGTATTCTGACTTTTTCCTGTTCAAGGATGATCGCCTAGGTGATTCTCATCGTGAAAAGGGGTTTCTCGGGACTCCCTCGACACTTGATCGATCTTGGGAGTTGCGCTAATTGCACGATGCTCTGCTGGACAGGTGGCTGGTCTCTCGGCATCGCTATGAGTTGGGAGTGTTTCGTTCTTATTCGTTTCATTCGTCTGGGACAGGCTCGTCATCGCCAACTCGTTGCGTTGAGCTCGACATTAGTGCATTCTTAGCTCTTCAGCGCGTTGCATTTATTCCACCCATAGAATATTTTCTTTTTCTTCTGTTAGATCGTTGCCGAAACGACCTAAGCCATGAATATTCTTCGAAAAAGCTTATGCTTGCCGTGTTTATTTTGATCCATTTGCATTAATTCGTTGACAAGCCGCATTTGTTTAGCCCACAGAAGATTTCCTCCCATGAAATCGTTGTTGAATCGGCTCGGGTCGGGGGTGTTCTCCGCGCCTTGTGGTACCTCTCGTTCTGAGGCGGGTTTGCCATCTATGATACGACCCGAGGTGCCGGTTACTTCGGTTCGGGTTTCCTTGTCATTGGTATTCCACTTGGGGTGAGTGATTTAAGCGTTTTCACTCAGTCAATTAATACTAAAGTTTACACTACCGCGATCATAACGGTTGTCAATGCAGTACTTTAAGATCGAATCCACAGAGACCAAATGTACATTACAATTCTCACAATTATGAAACTAAGCTAAGACAAGAATATGATTGTTTTTAGAAAAGTAACGAAAGCAATTAAAACGATGTAAATTCAATAAGGGAAAAGCGTTAGGTCAAGGGTTATTTCTCAGGAATCCGGAGATCATGAATCAGACAACTATTCAGGGAATAATTAACACAAGTTTCAAACTCAAACATAAATATTAACCAATCCACTTCCGTGCTCATGGTTACTAAACCTAACACCCTAATCCACTTCCGTGCTCATAGAATTCTAGATCAGCTTTAACGAGCAGGTTTAATATGTTCACGAATCGCCCTAATACACTTCCGCGCTATTAGGACAATTCCCTCGCTTATGTTCTTTCTAGCAACCTAATACACTTCTGCGCTCTTAGATTATGCCCTAGTTCATAGACCTAGCGGTCAGCTCAAGCCTAAGCAATAAACACAACGATAAGCGAAAACCACAAAAGATAAATCCCTATTTGTGTTTAATTCAATGATTCACAGATCCCCTTGAAACCCTAAACCTAACTAATGAACTACTCAGACATGGAAACAGAGAACAAGCAAAGAGATGAAGAAGACATAGTATAAATTAAGAGAGAAAGGGTTTAGAATTCTTCTCAATGGATACAAAGATTCTTCTCCAAAGCTTACAAAATCCAAAAGCCAAAAGTCTTAATAGAATAAAGTGTGGTATCAAACGGTGCCGTCAAAGTGGCTAAAAATAGAGTATATATAGGTCTGGGTCGAATTATGTCAAAATAGGTAGTTTCTAAGGCAAAACAGGAAAAACATTGATTTCATTTTTCTTCTCGTCGGCCTGCATCGACAGATGCACTCCTTGCATCGGTCGATGGTCGATTCTCTGGACCACTTGCATCGATCGATGCACTCCTTGCATCGATCGATTGCTAATTCTCTGGTATGTTGCATCGATCGATGCACTCCTTGCATCGACCGATGCTGGATCTCCTGGTGGGATTGCATCGACCGGCTTCATCCTGCATCGACCGATGGAGAAATCTCTGGTGGTGTTGCATCGGTCGATGCACTCCTTGCATCGACCGATTCTGCTCCTTTCTTCACGGTTCCATGCATTTTTGCCCTCGTAACTCCAATTTCTTCCTTAAACGCCTTTTTACCTGAGATATCTAAATAAAGAACTAAAAGACTCTAAAAACGGATTTTGACTCGATAAAACAATTAAAAGAATCACCAAAACATATGACAGAAAACGGTAAAAACCAAGTACATCAGTGAGCTCCCGTGGACTCGGCGATTTGCTACTTTGTTCCGCGAATCCTCCGAGATAGATCGGATGAGTACGGCGATTGGGATCTTCTTGCCGAGGTCATCGCAGGGGTCGAGAAGTCAAGGGCAGTCGGAATGAGATCGAGCCATCGTGAGCGAGGGATATCTTCCGCGAATCTTGCTTCTCCTGGTATCGTGGTGAGTTCGATATCGGTGAAGCGTTCTTAGTCGTTAGCGTTTTCGGTTGTTTCGAGGTGAGACCTTGCTGGCTCAGGGGTTTGTTGCTTCGTTCTAAGGCTTGACCGAGGTGGATTGAATAAGGGGGGCCTTGTCGCCGCAGGTGTCAACTCCCCAGACGAACGCAGTGGTGGTGATGGGTCTTGAACTGAGGCGGTCCCAGGTGTGGGAAAGTCGGGGACAGTTGGTTTGGAGTTGAGCCCTGTGAGACCTGTCGGAATCGCGTCTGAGCCGAAGTGTTAGATTTGCCGGTCACAAGCTCGTCCTCCCGAGATCAACATCTTGACTTTTGCCGATAAGATTTTGTTGAGCTTGTCTTGTTCCTTAGTCTTCTTTAGTAGCGAGGTGATCATGTCCTTCAATTCGGCTAAGGGCGCCGATGTTGTTTCCATGGTCGCGATGGGAGTCCCGCTGATGGGGCTTCCGTGGTTGTTGTTCACTTCTTCACTGATTCTCTTCGGGTCTCCGACCATGTCTTCCAATCTCCTTCCTAGTGTTTTCGCGAGTAAGAACTTCTTATTCCCCACAGACGGGGCCAAACTGTGAGAGCCAAAACTCACACAATCAATCTTTTGTCGAGACTTTTAGAGGGAACAAAAGTTTCTTGGAAAAACACAGTAAGAGATCCAAAGATGGTATTTTATTGCTGTAAGAAAGCGTATGAGTACAAGAGCGAGTTGCTAGGGTTTTTTAAGATGGTCCTTTACAAATGATTATGAGGACTATTTATACCAGTTTGTATTGACGAGAATCTCGGTGATGAAAAAGGAATATCTCCTTTTTGCTCTGAGCGGCCGCCGACTTAGTTTAGGGAAACCGATAACCTGGGCCTTTGGCTCGGCCCAAAAGAGTTGTCATGGAGATCTTTATCTCGGCCCATTAGCGGTTGTAGAGGTGATGTTGCTTCACCCTCGGCTCGGCGTTATCCTTTAGAAGGTAGGATTGCCGAGGCTGGGTAGCGGGTAGAACATGCGAGGTTGTTGCATCTCGGATGATTCTTCCTCTTATTTGATGTCTTCAGCTTTTGGACTCGTTAATCTCGACGGGTGAAAACCGACCCCAACAAGTGGTGAATGATAGCGTTTATAAAAGGTCCAGCCGGGTTCATCCTTATCACGTACTCGGATATGTGAATCCTAATAGATAGATTTTTTCGACTTCCTCTTCATCTATATGTCATTTCAGATTTCCATTTTTGGATAACTAATTATGATAATCGATAAACAAGTTGTGGATAATGTATAAATTTATAAATATTTTTAAACCTGGCAAAAATATGTGATTTGAAGGTATTAATCGATAAACAAGTTGGCTAATCCATACTCCTTTGTATAATTGTTTTTAAAAAAAGACTGATTTCAAGATCTTTCGTAAGTTTTTAGATATCAATTTTCTTTTTGAGTAATCGGAGCGGTTGAATATGTTAGAACACTCTCAATCTTTTATTTCTTAATGATCTCCTTATAACGTTCCAAAAAAACAAAATTTAAAAAATCAAAAAACAAATACTTGTATTTTTGTGGTGATATAAACTAATGTAAAATTTTTAACATAGTATTTATTACGACACTGGAGCCCGCACATGGTGCGGGCTCATATCACTACTATCGTCGTAAAAGTGTAAAACACAGCTAAACGTGACTGATGATATAGAGGTAATAGTAATCCAACATTTTTTTGTGGAGAATGGTTTTAAATCCTTAGGCTGCAGGGGAAGTGATGACAAGACGACATATGAATACAATGGCGATATGTACCAGATGTGGTGGAGAGGAAGAAACGATAAATCATTTATTCTTTGGTTGTGGATATGCACATTTGATATGGTGTGCCTCTGTTTTCACAAATCCAATAGTTCATGATCCACAAGCCCCTTTGAATAGAAAGCTTGAAGCAAGAGTTTGAGATGAAAAACTTTGTAGTAGTTAAAAGAATACTTGGTATTGATATTTTCAGAGACATAAAAAAAAGTATTCTTCAATTATCTCAGCAAAGTTATCTTGAAAGGGTTCTTAAGAATTATGGTATGTTGGAATCTAGACCAGTTCAGACTCCTATGAGTATTCATTTCAAACTATCTAGTACTAAGGCAGAAGATAGAGCCTATACTGAAGTTGAGATGATGACATACCTTATTCTAGTGATGTGGGGAGTCTCATGTACTCCATGGTTGGCACGAGACCTAATGTTGCTCATGTTGTGAGACTCGTCAGTAGATTCATGAGCTCACCTTGCAAAGAACATTGGATGGCTGTTAAATGGGCTTTGAGGTACATACGTATATAACATATTTCAAGCTAACATTCACTAAGGAAGAAGACCCGCCATGGATAGTTTTGTCGAGAGCATGCGTGGTAGGGTTTTGATCGAAACCAGAGACAAGTTGTGGTTTTTGTTTATTTTGTTTACTTTTTTAACCCTTTTTTTTAAAACACAAACTCTTATTTTTTTCTAAAGTCACAACGTAGGCTTTAAGTGACTGTATGATAACACTTTCTAGACCTGCTAGGAGAAATGGCACTACCAATTCTCGTGTATCGCATGTCAGTGATCTCCTTATTCCAGGAACCAGCCGATGGAATGATAGCATCATAAGCCAATATATATGTACATCCTGAAGATATTGAACTGATGATCAAGCTTATTAGACCTTCTTTGATAGGTGGACCAGACTACATCACATGGATGTACACTACAGATGGAAGCTACTCTGTTAAATCCAGCTATCATTTGCTTCGTAAGTTATCTAATTCCTCTTATAATTCTGATGCTGCAACAAAGGGCGCTGACCAGTCTCATGCACATACACTCGTCAAGCATATTTGAGAATTAATGTTCCTCCAAAAATAAAACACTTTTGGTGGAGAATTATTCATAACGCTTTCCGTGTTGCAGATAACTTACAGAGGAGGAGATTAAAGGTAGACAACACATGTCAAAGGTGTGGTATGCATCCAGAAACAGTTAACCATCTGATGTTCCAGTGCAAAGTCAGTAAAGAGATTTGGGAGTGAGCACTGGCTCATAGCCCATCAAGTGACATCTTAAGCTTTCAGTCACTTCATGATAATATTCAAAGTTTTTTCAGCCTTAGTGGAAACCAAGGAAAATATGTTAAAAAAATTTCCCTTTGTTGGTTGGAGAATCTGGAAAATGAGGAATGAGCTAATATTTGAGAATAAACAATTGTCAATTCCACATACTATAAATAAGGCTATGCTGGATTATGATCTGTGGACTGAAGCAGTAAATATAGAAATCTCTCAAATCCAATGCTTGCAAAACAATGATGAAGGAAGAATAGTTGGAAAAAGCAAGCTGATTCAAATGCATGATCAAGCAGTACAAAACTCTATACATTGCTGTTTTGTAGATGCATCATGGATTTCTCCTTCTCATAAAGCTGGCGTAGCATGGACCCTATTCAATAAGGAGAAAAGCTTGATTGTAAGAGGTTAGGCAGTTGTTGATCCTCTAAAAACACCACTTGAAGCTGAGGCTCTACGAATAGCTTTGATCCAAATGAGAAGACTTGGATACCTGCAAGTCACGTTTTGTGGTGACTCAGAAGATCTCTATAAGCTGCTGCAAAATATGGGAACTAATCATATGTCGTTGAAGTGGAAGCATATGGAGATTACTACCTATGTTCGAGATATCATGGAGCTTACTCGAGGGAACTGTGTTTACAATTTCATAAAAATTTCAAGAGAAGCAAACACTATAGCAGATGTACTAACTAAAAATGCTCGAGTTAATCACTCCAACTTCAACGACATACATAGTAATCTCCTGGTACTATGTATCTTAATGCTCTTAATATAATAGAATAAATTGCCGACAAAAAAAAAAAAAAAAAGTGGTTGTAGGATTTTTGTTACTAATATCGTTATATATTAGTTTTTTTTTTTCAAAACTAAAAATACTAACGTAGTCTTTTTACATACCATGATATTTTTTCTAAACAGTGGGTATATGGTGATTTTATTGTTTTATTTACTTTAATATTTAAAATATATTGGGTCATTCCATCGATCTTCAGTAAATAATATATTATGCATGGATATGTATTATGTATATATATTATTAATATAATTATTGGAAAATTCATAATTGTATTGTTAACTATTCCACTAATTAATTGAACTGAAATTGACGTCAAAAAAAATTGAACTGAAATTATTTATAAACTATAAAAAAATAAATGAAAATCATATATACAATTCTCAGTGATAATCAGTAATGAATTAAATTAAATTAATTATTTATTATGTAATGTTCACACAGATTAAGAACACATAGCCAGAGGTAGTAAAGTCTCATGTAAGGCTTAGTGGGGGAATAAATTTTGAAAATTTCGAATGTATATAACAATGTACCAATTATGAGTGTAACTAGTGACAGCAAAATGTAATTTGGTAAGAAAATCATAGTTTAATATGTGTTTTTTTCATGGATTAACATAATTGTACCGTTTTATTATCAGAGTAAAGTTTTAATATATATTGTCACAAAAACAAAAAAAAACGCACTCCACCTTTCCATCTTCTATCTTTTATTTAATTAATCAAAATGTATCATTAATGATCCCCAAATTATAAAGTTTCTCAAAATACAACAACTGATCCGTTCTCGATGGCAGAATCCTTCAAACCCGAAGAAGACTCAACTCTTTTTGTAGCTTTCTTGGCCTATTCATTAAAAATAAACAAAATTATATCAAATCAAAACATATAGACAAAACAAATTTAAAAAACGGAAAAAAGAGTTTTTACAACAACGCTTTTTTTTACCTCTTCATCCCAATTTGTAAAGATGGTGACGAGGGAAAGACATATAACTTGAACAACGAGTGCACATATGATTCCAAGCCAAAGCCCCTTGAAATGAACATTTTTAATATGTTTAACATTGGAATTAATCAATTAATTCGAAAAATGATCTGAAATTTGGTTTAATTCAATTTAATTTACCCGACCACCAACGTGAAAGTGAAAACCAAGTAACAAGCCTGAAGGAACTCCGACAAGATAATATGATCCAAGATTCACGAATGCTCCTATCTTCTGCCATCCACATCCTCTAGCAACTCCTTTTAACCGGAAAAATAAACAAACATAACCAAAGATAACCGGTCTTTAACCAAGTTTCTGATGATAAAGAGTCTTTTTGGCTTTACTTGCAAGCAAAGAAAGAAAAGGAACCTGAGAGAACGCATTGAAGACTGTCTAGAAAATTTCCTAAGGCGAGAATCGGCATCATCGAAGCTACGTAGGTGACTACTTCCGGTTCACTACTGTAAGCCAATCCCCATATATTCCTTATCAATATCAAAACAGATCCGACCACTATACTTTCAGCGATTGCAATGCTCATGACCACACGCACCGCAAGCTTAGCCACTTTTGGATTTCCCGCTCCTAACTCGTTTGATACCCTCGTGCTGCGCGGATTTTAACAGGATACTGAATGGTTTTATATAATGAGTTTGGTATAAGGTTACATGATTCGGTTAATTTTTGTTTTACCTTGCCGCGCCACTGAGACCAAATGGGATCATCCAGACTATTCCTGATGTATTAAGGCTGCAAAGAACTGATTAAATACTCTTGAATTAGGAAGATAATGACAATTATTCATATGTATAGCTCTTACCAGATTGAGAGGACTGAAGTTTCTAGAACCGGGTTCGGAAGAAGTCCTGATAAGAGAACCAGAAGCTCAAAGGACCACATCTCTAAGCTGTTCTCCAAACAACATTACAAAGAATCAAGATTTAAGATAGATTGTTCCGAGAGCCATGGAAATGAGTAATTAATTCAAATATGAATCTTAGTTTTCTGAAGACTAATCTGCATCAACTTGGCAATTATTTTTCATCAATTTGCCTGTCTCATTTTTTTCTTTTTACTTACCAGACCATAAGTGCAGAAGGAATAGCTAGCCTCATAAAAGGGAGGATATCGCGCAGAGCCTCCTTAGAGAAACCAGTCCAAGTCAGTGAGCAAGAAGGCGACAACTTGACGTAAGAGAACATGAGAACGACATTAAGCCAATACGAGATAGAGTTAGCCACAGCAGCTCCTTTAAACCCTAAACCAGATTTCAAAACTAAGACCCAACAGAGGAGCACATGAAGAGAAGTGGTGATTCCAGAGCAGAAAACCACAGGAAACACATTGTTTTGGGCTTGCAAAAACCTGTTGAAGCATTGAAGGAGACCGTACGCGAAGATGCTTGGGATCATGAATCTTGCGTAGGAGCCAGCGAGTGAAGCAATGGATTTGTCTTGTCCGAAGAAGACGAGGAAATGCTCTGTATTAAACCAGATGATGGAGAGAGGAACAGAGAGTAGTGTAAGAACAAACATTGCTCTTTGCATTTGTATCCCTAACATTCCGTACATCTTTGCTCCGTATGATTGGCCACAAAGTGTATCTAACGCACTTGCTGTTCCCATCTGTTCATGAGGAAATGGAGGTAAAATTGAACTCATTGTACTTTTCATGCTTCACAAGTAAACGGTCAACTCAATTGGTAAATTAAACTAATAGAATTTTGATCTGTTGACATCATTCACTATTTCAATGTTCGACATGTAGGTTTCAAGCTAACGTAGGAAAAAGAAACAACAGATTCACTTAAGCATTCATACAAGAAAAGAAACATAAAAAAGAAGTCTTTGTTGTTGCTATTTTGGGGTTTTCACTTTTGTCCGTAAAATGACAATATGTTTTTTTTATTATTATTATTATTATTATTATTATTATGTTAAATCTGTAGGAGTGAGTGGCAGAGAAGATAGGTCACATGCCTGTAAACGATCACATGCCTGTAAACGATCACATGATTCCCTTTTTTGAGCTTAGTACTCTCTTTCTCTAAAAGAGTGTTCGACTTTTTAAGAGGATAGGGCTTTGGGCTTATATCGTGAGTTTCTGAGTTTTTTTGTGTGGTTCTAAAGAAAAGTGTGACTGTTATTGATATTTTCAGCATCAATCTTCATAGATTTTTAGGGTTTGTTCTTCCAAATCACTATTCACAAAAGGGATTTCCGAAGAAAAAAAGCTTCTTTGATTCGAGAAGAAGTTAAAGAAAGAAGAGTTACGTTGCAGAGTATGTAGTCGAACATTGACAAAGCATTAATGGCTATGTCGTTTCAAGAGAAAGACATCCCTTTTGATCTTCCTAATTTACCTGAATATTGTTCGAGTGAAAGGAACGAGAAGAGTGTTATGGGAAGGCTTCTCAACCTAGATTGTCAGAAGATGTCTGATTTGATCTTAGACATGCCGCGAAAGTGGCAAATCTACGATAGAATCAGAGGAGTTGCTCTGTCGAGAGAAAGGTTTCAATTTATCTTCAAACATGAGGTTGATAGAAAAGGGGTTCAATCTTACAATATGTGGACTTTGGCTATAGAAAGACCTCCAAGTGACTATCTGATATATCATGGTTTTTACTCCTTTTTTATCATGATATAGGTCTTGTTTTTAGAGTCTTTCTAGTATTTTTGAGTCTTTTCAGGTTTTAGGTGACTTTGGGAGAAATGAGTCGTTTTGGGTGAAAATGAGCATATGAAGATGCAGAATCATGCATGGACGTCAGAAGTTTGGCACTCGTTGAAGAACTTCCCACCGATGGATTGAGCTCAACTTTAGATACAAGACAGATCAATGGATTAACTTTCATTTGGAAGTGGTTTGAGGCCATTCCAACGGTGCAATCAAAAGTTATGCCAGTTTTCGTGAAGACAATCCAGTCTGGCGAGCAGAAGAAGCATGGTGTCGGTCGATACCACTAATGGTATCGGTCGATACCGACTGCAGGAAAACAGGAAACGCGACTTTTTACAAGTCTGGAGAGTTTGCACCTTGGTCCAGAAGTCTTTAATTATTACAAGAAGCCCCAGAACGTGTTTTAGCATTATAATTAGGTTTTTCAGCCACTTTTGTTGGTTAAGCTTTATTTTACTTTTGATACTTTGAGAGAGATTGTTTTTAGGGATTTTTGGGAGACAACTCTGAACCCTTTGTTTCTTATTGATTTCTTTTATGCAATTCTATTCATCTATGATTTCTGTTCCATTAATCATGTCTGAGTAGATCCACTTTAGGTTTAGGGTTTTCTCATAAAGGATTTCATTGAGTGCTGGTAATTGATTAGTTAGGATTCATAATCTGAATTAGTTCTTCACCTTAGGTTGTTCTCAAAGCTAATTCTAGGTTGACGAATCTGAAACTTAGATCTTAGGTTAATCGATTATGCACGACAGTGCAATTGATAATATGACAGAACTTAGGGTGAGCAAAATAGATATCCGCAAAGAGATTTGGTTTAGTTGTTTTGTGAACATATCAAACCTGAACTTTAAAGCTGGTTTAGATCTTTAGGATTTGCAAAGAGATTTGGGATTCTGGGATTTAGATTTAGATAATTCTCGCAACGACAGTTGGTTAATTATAACTTAGTGATTTGAGTTCAAGAACCGTGCATAACCTGAATCATGATTAATTGGTTTATCTGCATTCTCTGATTTCCTGAGAAATACCCTGAACCTATCTTTCCTCCATCGAATTTAATCAACTCTTTTATTGTTTATTACTTTTTGTTTCAACTGAATTGCTTAGCTTAATTCGAAACTAATTGATCTATTGTGTGATTTTCTTGAGTCTTTGTGGTTCGACCCCTAATATACTGCGGCTACAGCTTTAGTACTTTTAGGGTATTATTTTTGAGCTTATCACTATCTTCAGTTTATTAAGCTATGGGTTCAATTGAGAAAGATACCGATTAATCATTATACTATCGCCTCTATTACGGCTTTAGGAGAGTTTACAAGTCTGGTAGTAGAGGTAGCTTGGGATCCTCTAAAGGCTCGGAACAAAGATTATGTTCGTGTGAAGGTGAAGTTTGATGTCTCCAAGCCTTTGTGTCTTACTAAGGTTGTCAATCTACCTTTGGGTGATGTCACAACCATCTTTTACTACTATGAGAATCTCCAGAAAAGATGTTATACATGTCAAAGAATCACCCATGAGCAAGAAAAATGTATGTTCTTTATTTCTTCTAAACAAAGCAAAGATAGAAGGAAAAAGTTTAACGGCTTTCCAGTGGTAAAGAATATTCCACCAGTTCTGAAGGAGTCAGATCCTCTGTTTGGTGTGCTTGCTGAAGATCAAGTAGGGGTCAATCCTTTGACAGGAAGGCCAAGAATCGCTCCTAGAGTTTTGGAAAGTATGAGACAATATCTCATGGTGGCTAATGGTCCGGAGAGAATAATCAGAGAGGAAAGAGTCAAAAGCTCTGCTGGAGAGTTAGAAAAAGATTTGATAGCTCAGAAAATGTCTCTCAGACTTGAGTCTCCTCCTCTGATCTCAATTGATATAGACAAAGGAAAAGAAAAAATCTTTGACTTTGAGCAAAATGAGCTTTTGAACAAGGTGGAAGCTCAAAAGCAGAATGAGAATAAGCTCCTTTCATCAGCTATTCAAGCAGGAAGGGCTATGAGTTTATTACCCATGAATGTTTGTCTGTAATCTGATTTTTTGGATGCAAATTTTAGAGTTGGTTCTGATTTTTCTGAGATTGGTTCAACGGTTTATAAAATGGGCTCATCGGTAGCTGGTTCTTCCGGGACTATCCTAAAAAAATCTAATCAAAAATCTTATCAAAGAAGGAGACCTCGTAAAAGTCAGAGAAAACTAAAAGGGTCGAGTGATGATCAGGGTTCAAGTGAGTTTGTTGTGAAGAAACGAGCTCAGAAAGGAGACAATTTGAAGAGGAAAGTTGCGGATGAGACTGATGGTTCATCAAAAATTGCTAAGCGTAATCAAAACAAGATGATCCCAAATGAGAGACCGTCCAATATTTAATGAGTCTTCTCAGCTGGAATTGCCAAGACTTGGGACGGTCTCAAGATTTGGTGATTCCTAGACTCAAGGAAATGCGGAAAGAACATTTCCCTGAGATCTTATTTTTGATGGAGACAATGAATAAGAGAGATGTATTGGTGGATCTTCAAGAGTGGTTGGGTTATGATAGGATTTTCATTGTTAATCTATCGGTAAATGTGGAGGTTTGGCCCTTTTTTGGAAAAACAGTGTGGTTCTATTTTCATGTACAGTTTGGTTTTGTTTCTTTCTTTGTGTCATGCGTTTATGGGGATCCTTGCAAGCTGTCAAGAGCTTTAGTATGGGAAAGAATGACGAGGATAGGGATTCAAAGGAAAGAAGCATGGTGTATGCTTGGAGACTTTAATGAAATCCTTCATAATGGAGAGAAGTTGAGAGGCCCTAGAAGGAGTGAAACATATTTTGTAGATTTTGCTGATATGTTGAAATGTTGTGACATGTCTGAGTTATCTTCTATAGGAAATGGTTTTACTTGGGGCGGTTGGAGAGGTCAGTTATGGATTCAGAGTAAACTTGATAGAAGTTTTGGAAATAAAGCTTGGTTCAAACAATTTTCTGCTTCAAATCAGACTTTCTTAAAGAAGAGAGAATCATATCATCGTCATGTTCTTGTTCGGCTTATGACAAACAAAGACTCTTCCAGAGGTAGTTTCATGTTTGATAAAAGATTTTTGAATAAGCATGCGGTTAAAGAAGAGCAATTGTTGAGGAATATGAAACACATTTTGTTTATCGCCTCTGTTTTATATAAAATCAGAGGGTGTAGGAAAAAGCTCTCAGTAAATGAAGAAGCACCACAACATGAATTCAGAGGATAAGATTACTCATATACAAGTGGCTTTGGAAACTGAGCAATCGGTTGTTTATCCTTGTAATCATCAGGTGATTTCTTTGGAAAGAGATCTCATAAAAGCTTATAGAGAAGAAGAAGAACTCTGGAATAAAAAAAACAAAGAGAGATGGGTGAAAGAAGGTGACCGCAACACAAAATTTTTGAGATTCAAGGATTCTTTTTGAATGGTATCTTTCCTGCTGAATGGAGCTATACTCACCTTTGCTTGCTTCCGAAGATAGTAAACCCGACTCTGATGTCTGATCTTCGTCCAATAATTCTATGCTCAGTTCTATACAAGATCATCTCGAAGATCGTATGACGTTTGCAACCTCTCTTAGATGAGCTAGTTTCTCCACTCAATCAGCCTTTGTGGCTGAGAGGTTAATATCATATAACATCCTCATTGCACATAAGATGATTCATGGCTTACGTACTCATCCAAACATTTCTAAAGAGTATATGGCTATAAAATCTGATATGTCTGAAGCGTATGACATAGTGGAGTAGAGTTTTCTGAGAGCTTTGCTAATGGCATTGGGTTTTCATCAGAAATGGATAGACTGGATTATGTTCTGCATTACCTATGTGACCTTTTCAGTGTTAATCAATGATCAACCACATGGAATGATAAGACCAGAAAGGGGTTTGAGACAAGGAGATCCCTTTCCTCTTCGTGTTGTGTACTGAGGGGCAGACACACTTACTAAATAGATCTGAAAGGGAAGGTCTTCTTCAGGGGATTTTCTCCAACATGTCCAACTATTCATCACTTGCTTTTTGCTGATGATAGTCTTTTTATTTGTAAGGCTGATGAATTCCAGTGTGGTGTTCTAAATGATATCTTGAAATCATATGGAGAAGCTACAAGGCAAATAGTGAACCTTTTGAAATCTTCCATTACTTTTGGTTCGAAAGTAGATGATGTGAAAAGGAACAAGATCAAAGAGTTAATAGGGATTCAAAATGAAGGTAGTGTTGGAACTTATCTTGGTTTTCCGGAATGCTTCAATGGATCTAAAACAGAAATGCTTTCATTCTCTATGATCGTCTAAAGGCTAGACTCTCATGTTGGTTTGCGAGAACATTATCTCAAGGTGGGAAGGAAATTCTTCTCAAGGAAGTAGCTATGGCCATACCAGTCTACGCCATGTCCTGTTTCAAATTCACTAAAACCATGTGTGAAAAATTGACTAGTGCCATGGCTGACTTTTAGTGGAATTCTCTTGAGCATAAGAAAAAGATTCATTGCATTTAGTTGGGATAAGATGTGTTTATCAAAGGATCAAGCAGGTCTAGGCTATAAGGATATTGAATGTTTCAATCAAGCTATGTTGGCGAAACAAACTTGGAGATTGCTTCAGAATCCCAATTGTCACTTTGCTAAAGTTTTCAAAAGTCGGTACTTTGATCAAGAAGAGTTTCTCTCTGTTGGTGTTGGTATGAGACCTTATTTTGCTTGGAGAAGCATTCAATATCCTTATTATCAAGAAGGTGGGAAATGGGAAATCACTAAAAGTATGGATAGACACATGGTTGTGTGATGATATGATGAGAGTTCCATTCATGAAAACATTTTCGTGGATTTGAATTTGATGGTAAGAGATTTGATAGATGTGCCAAATAGAAGATGGAAAAAAGAAGTGTTTGATGACTTGTTTTATTCCGGAGATGTCTTGTTGATGTATGCTAACAATTCGATAGTCTTTCATGAAGATAATTGGGCCTGGCTGCATGAAAAAAAATGGAGACTATTCTGTTAAATCAGAATATTGGCTTGCATCTCGTGAAATAAGGCTGATTTGATCAAGGAGGCTGAGGTTAAACCATCGCTAAACGACTTCAAGAAACAAGTGTGGACACTTCAAACCTCTCCCAAAATCAAATCCTTTCTTTGGAGAGTAGTGAGTGGAGCTCCGCCTGTGGTGGATCTGCTTGAGAGGAGAAGAATGAAAATTGATTCGAGATGTCAAACATGTGGATTAGATAGTGAATCCATCAACCATCACTACAAGAAAACAGCCTTATTCCAACAAAATTTTACGACGGAAATAATTCGATGTAAAGTACCAACGAATTTGCATCGACTTTACAACAAAATATATTTTCGATGTAAAGTCGTCGTAAATATTTGTCGTCGTAAAATCGTCGTAATATAAGGACGCTTTTACGATGACATTACGACGATGTCAAAATTCGATGTAAATTCGATGTACAATTACATCGGAATTACATCGAATCTCATTTTTTGTAGTTCGTTGTAAATTCGATGTAAATTTTACATCGAATTTACATCGAATCCATAATCCATACTAATTTAGGGTATATGGTTTAGGGTTTAGGGTTTACGATGATTATAAGGTTGATTAAAAGTTTTATAAGATTGGTTTTTCATCGTTTATATTGTTTTAAATAAGTTCTACTCATTGTATACAAAAATTTGAGTTTTCACAAAAATTAATAACATTATATATACTTCATGCATGTTATGAATATACTTATAAGAACAAAGCTTATACATTATTATGTCAGATAAGTAAGTTTCCCAGAAATTAGATTCCATCGTCGTTATTGAATTTGTTGTTTACTAAGAGAAGTTTTGGAAGCACAAATATACTTCGTTGATACATTTAAATATTGTGTATTGTAATTTAGGGTATAAGGTATAAAATTATTTGATTACGACGGATTCGTTGTAAATTCGATGTAAAATTACATCGAATTTACAACGAAATACTAAAGAATATGAAATTTCCCAACGCGGCAAATTTAATTTTTGATTACGACGGATTCGATGTAAATTCGATGTAAAATTACATCGGAATTACATCGAATATCATTTTTTTAGTATTTCGATGTAAATTCGATGTAAATAATTCTATACCTTATACCCTAAATTACAATACATAATATTTAAATGTATCAACGAAGTATATTTCCTTATCTTGAATAATGTATAAGCTTTGTTCTTATAAGTATATCCATAACAAGCATGAAGTATATAATGTTATTGATTTTTGTGAAAACTCAAATTTTTGTATACAATGAGTAGAACTTAGTTAAAACAACATAAACGATGAAAAAAAAATCTTGTAGAACTTATAATCAACCCTATAATCATCGTAAGCCCTAAACCTTATACCCTAAATTAGTATGGATTACGGATTCGATGTAAATTCGATGTAAATTTTACATCGAATTTACATCGAAATACTAAAAAATGATTTTCGATGTAATTCCGATGTAATTTTACATCGAATTTACATCGAATCCGTCGTAAAATCGTCGTAATCAAAATTAATTTTGCCGCGTGTGTGAAATTTCATATTTTTAAATATTTCGTTGTAATTTCGATGTAAATTTTACATCGAATTTACATCGAATCCGTCGTAAAATCGTCGTAATCAAAAAATTAAATTTGCCGCGTGAGGGAAAATTCATATTGTTTGAATTTTCTGTTAAAATTTTACGACGGATTTACATCGAATCCGTCGTAATTCCGATGTAATTTACCATCGAAATTACGCGACCACTCTATATATACGAGCCCAAATTTCTTTCTTCAACCTCATTCTCTTACAATCTCCCTCTCTCAAAGCTCCAACATCTCTCTAAAAATTAATTTTTTTTTTGTCAATTAAATTAGATAGGATTAGAAATTAGGATTGGAAATTAGTTAGGATTGGAAATTATCTTTTAAGGAACTTCGATATCAACCTAGATAATTAGTATTTCGAATTGTATTTTTATTATTTGTGTTTTGAATTTTTTTTTTATATTTTGAATTTATTTATAAAATTTATACTTATAATTTTATTAATTATATAACTTATAATTTATAATTTTATTAATTATTAGTTTATAACTATAATTTTATTAATTATATAATTTATACATAACATCGAAATTACATCGATCTAGGATTTACATCGATTTTACATCGAATTAGTTTTACATCGAATTTACATCGAATTCAATTTACATCGAATTTACATCGAATTCAATTTACATCGAATTTACATCGAGTTCAATTTACATCGAATTTACATCGAATTCATTTTACATCGAATTCATTTCATAATACAAAAATTCTATTATTCGATGTAAAATCGATGTAATTTTACATCGATTTTACATCGAATAATTTACGACGATTTTACGACGGTTAGTATTCGTCCCAGTTTTTACGACGAATTTACAACGATTCTCGAGTTACGACGATCAGTTTACGACGATTTGGCAATCGTCGTTAATCCGTCCCAAAGTTTGTTTTACATCGATTTTACATCGATTATGTCCGTTGTAATAGACATGTTTTCTTGTAGTGCATGTGATGTTCACTTGTTCTTTTGCTAGACATATTTGGGCTCTCTAATGTTCCATGTCCAAAAGAGGGTTTTAGTGAAGTCTCGGTGTATAAAAATCTCCAATATTTGATATCAATAATGCTATCCTTATGATATGGCTTAAGTTAGGCTTTAATTCATTTAGGTGCAGCTTGGAATTCTTTTTTGTAAAGGCTGACTTAGATGTAGTTGGTTTTAACCTTTGTGAGCTTTCTTTGTAGAGTTGATGTAATTGGCAATTAAAGAAATCCATAGATGACAAAAAAAAAGAGTGGCAGAAAAGATGCCTACGCAAGTTGGATATTCAAACAAGGTGGCCTGATAAGTCCATTATATGTGAATAAATATATAGTTAATTTTAGATTATGAATGATATATCATTATTATTTCTCCTTTTAGAGATATTAAAGGTTTAAAGCTATATATAAAAAAAAATCCAATGGTGCATGTATAGGAACAAAATAAGGAAATTAATACCACCCATTACCAAATCAAGATTCAAAATTTCCTATTTATTTATAATTTTCTAAGTTAAGATACATGTATGTTACTATGTATGTATAGTAGGAGAGGGTAAGTAAAGAAAACTGACGAGGAAGCTGAAACCGGTGACGGTGGCGAAAGAGGTGGCGATGGAGGCGGCGGAGAGAGGAAGAGAGCCAAGATGGCCGACAAACATGACGGAGATGACTTGCAGACAAAACTGAAGAAGACTCACGCCGATGAGTGGGCCTGACAGCCATAGCTGCTTCTTCACTTCTTCCTTCACACTACTTTTCTCCCCTCTGTCTCCGACCAAAGGCCATGACAATACATCCTCTCCTCTTTCTCTATCCTCCCTCATTTTTTTATTTTCTTATGCTGAGAAATAGCAAAGATATGACGAGTAACGATCTTCCTGTCTTTAAGGGTTTTGTGTTTTGATATGCTCTCCTCTCTCTCTCTCTCTAATGTGTGGTGTGTGGTGTGTGGCGATTAGTACATTTATAAAAGGCAATTATAATACCTGAAAATCAAATGGAGTTTTTACCTTTTTGAATTCTAAGGTCCTATTTAGCGGCCGGCAAACGAGAATTGATATGCGGTTTTAGAGTATTGCAAAAATGTAATAAAAAACTATGATTAAATCTAAATCTGAACTAGTTATATAACGCGTGATAATTTTAAAAAAAATTATTTTAAAATTTAAGAAAAAATAAATTTATCTCAATTTTATAATATGTTTAATTAATGATTATATATAGAACTGTCAACCCGGACTAACATGTCTATTTAACCCGTTTTACAATGAACTAAAATATTATTCGGGCTAACCCGCAAAAACCTATAATCTTGAAAACATAACTCTAATATGCACCGTTTAATGACTATAGTTATTGTGGCCAGTCCACAAACTCTTAAAAAAACAATTTTCTCATGTCCAACTCTTTATAAAATTAGTAAAATATTTTTCAAACTTTTGTTTTGATATATATTCAAATAAAATATAATAATCATAGTGAAAAATATTGCAAGATCTCGATTATATTTTCTTTGAATATGTATGGAATGATTATTACTTAATAATAACATAATAATTAAGAATCTAACTAGTAAATAACCTCTTTAATGAGAAATAAATATTTTCCATATTCTCATCAATAACTATTATTATTATTTTTTTAATCGTGTGAAATATTATCAATTACAAATTATGAGAACAAATACATGGACGATTTTACACAGATAATTCTACCGGCCTATAAGGAGCCACGATCAACGGTCTACCTGCACCATGCTCGTGATGTAGCACTTTACCCTTGACACGTTGGACCACGACGAGTGGCTATGCTTGCATCGCGCTGAAAATCTCCCGAAAATATGCCTCCTTTAATTTGCATCCTCTGGGAATCAAATTCTCTACCTCCAGGTGTAGAAGCATTAATGAACCTTTGGTCAACCACTGGACCGAGGGGGCTTCCACTCTCATCAATAATTTTAAAAGACAATTAAATTATTTCCTATTTCAATTATTTTTTTTATTTATAATGGCATAATATGTAATGACTTATAAAATAAAATTCATTTTCTTAAATGACTTCTTAAATAATAATATAGAGATGGTAAACGAAAACCATATAATAAACAAAACGGGTCGAATGATAAAAAATCGTAGTTGTTTTATCCATATTTTTAGAAATTCAAATTTACATTTAAAAAAAAGATCATCAAAGATCAAATAAAATATGAGCAATTATATATTTGATATTTCAAAGTTTGTAAGTTCTTATCCTTTCTTCTTATTTCTCACACTTTGGTATTGTTAGTCTCCATTTTGCACTCCTTTATGTAATTTTGTCCCATTTTATTTGCTTTATGTTAAAAAAAAAACGTTTATTTCGGTTCAGATTGTTCAGGCTACACTAAAATCAGTTTTTCGTTTGGTTTCGGCTTTTTTGTTGTTTTGAAAATGATAAAACCAATTGGTTTATAAACAAATTTCAGTTAAGCATTTCACTCTATCCGATTAGATTTTTTATTTTTTTTTAGTATTTGAAACACTTCAGGTTTAACCTTAGAAATAACTACTACAAGAGCACATCAAAAGTTGTAGTATGTAGGGATCGAATCCACATAGACCAAGTGAAATACTATGAGAATGCAAGATGAAAGTAAATCTAAGACGAATGATGGTTGTTTGTAGTTTTGTAACTTCTAAAATTAAGAATGAAACCTAAACGATGTAAGTTCGATGAAGGGAAACGCTAGGTCTTCGGGTAATTTGCAGGAAATCAAGAATCACAAATCAGATAATTAAACAAGGAAATCATTAAGCACGTTCTAGAACTCAAATCACTATTTTATAATCAATCTACTGTCGTAGTATTAATTACTATGCCTAATAACCTAAGATTCTAAACTGTCGTTTGAATTCAGGAAACTAAACATGCTTTCAGATCGAGTTTGATATGTTCACAAAACGCCTTAACATCAGCTTTCGTTGGTTAAGGACGTTTTGCTCATCTATGTTCTTTCAGGCTTTTAAACAAACATTTTTGATGCGTTAAACAACCTAAGATCAGAAACTAGGTAGCTAATCAAGTTTCAGCACTAAGAACAACTATAGATGAAAAACTAGAAGATAGATCCCTACTCTAACAAAATCTGATTAAACGATTCATGAAATTCTTTTGAAACCCTAAAACCTAACTATGGATCTACTCAGACATAATCAAACTAGACAAGCAAAAAGATGAAGAAGAAATCATACTCTAATAAAATAAATAAACTGGGGTTCATAAATCTTCTCAAGGTTTGCAGAGTCAGAGATTCGTCTCCCTAAAGTCTCCAAAAGTCTCAATGAAAAATAAAGCGTGTCCGTCAACAATGGCCAAAAAAAGAATAAATAAGTCTAAGACACGTTTTCTCCAATCCCTAGGCGAAACCGTCCAAAATAAGTGAAAACCGAAATTTCCTTTTCTTATGCGTTGCTAAACCGGTAGGTATGGGAAAGGATCGATCGATCGATCAAAAAAACTTCTGCTCGATATTAGGAAAAGGATCGATCGGTCCTTTTTAGGATCGATCGATCGTTTTGGCTTCTAGTTCCATCATGCGCATGCTTCTTCTTTTCGCCAGACTGTACTGTCTTCACTAAAACCGGCATAACTTTTTATCGCACCGTTGGAATGGCCTCCAACTACTTCCAAATGAAAGCTAACCCAATGCTATATCTTGTCTCCAAATTTCAGCTCAATCCATCTGTGGAAAGTTCTTCAACGAATGCCAAACTACTGACGTCTCTGCATGATTATGCATCTCCATATGCTCATTTTCACCCAAAACGGTTCATTTTCAGCCAAAGTCACCTAAAACCTGAAAATACTCGATAAAGGACTAAAAGACTCTAAAAAAAAACTTTGACTCGATAAAAGACACAAAAACAAGGGTTAGAAACCGGTAAAAACACGGTTTATCAACTCCCCCAGACTTAGTATTTTGCTTGCCCTCAAGCAAACAGACAAACAAGAAATAGAAAAGAGGTTTGAAAAACACGGAGACTCACATTTTCTTTAGAACATTGCAATGACCATCCAACTTAGTAATCCACATGTTGCCAAACCAGCTCCAAATCGAACCACCATGTACTTTTCCGCGGCCATTGCAGGTTTCCCAGATTCAACACATAGTCTCACAGAATAATTCAATAGCTATCATCGCTGGGCCTCACCGGAAGGTCATAGTGCCGAGAACCTTCTAGACTTTTTCCCTTTCGATGCCATGACAAGACAACCACACAACCTTTGGTACTCTTTTCCTCCCGCAGACTTATTCTTTTCTCATTCTCTTTTTTTTTATTATTATTCAAAGGTGTAAGCGAATAGTGGTATCTCTGGAACTTTTCTTAAACCTCGCTTCCAACCTTAGTGTGATCATTTCTTTCGAAGTAAAATAATGGGATCGATGGAAATTTTCCTAGCTCTTTACCCAAAAGAAAATCATTTCAATCTTTTCTGCTTTACTTTAAACAAGGGAGAGGAATACCATACTTTCACACAGGTTGTCTAGTCAACGCAATTGGTCCCTGGCAACGGCGCCAAAACTTGAAACACTTCAGGTTTAACCCTAAAAATAACTACTGCAAGAGCACATCAAAAGTTGTAGTATGTAGGAATCGAATCCACATAGACCAAGTGAAACACTATGAGAATGCAAGATGAAAGTAAATCTAAGACGAATGATGGTTGTTTGTAGTTTTGTAACTTCTAAAACTAAGAATGAAACCTAAACGATGTAAGTTCGATGGAGGGAAACGCTAGGTCTTCGGGTAATTTGCAGGAAATCAGGAATCACAAATCAGAGAATTAAACAGGGAAATCATTAGCACGTTCTAGAACTCAAATCACTGTTTTATAATCAACCTACTGTCGTAGTATTAATTACTATGCCTAATAACCTAAGATTCTAAACTGTCGTTTGAATTCAGGAAACTAAACATGCTTTAAGATCGAGTTTGATATATTCACAAAACGCTTTAACATCAGCTTTAGTTGGTTAATGACGTTCTGCTCATCTATGTTCTTTCACGCTTTTAAACAAACACTCTTGATGCGTTAAACAACCTAAGATCAGAAACTAGGTAGCTAATCAAGTTTCAGCACTAAGAACAACGATAGATGAAGAACCATAATATAGATCCCTATTCTAACAAAATCTGATTCAACGATTCATGAAATTCCTTTGAAACCCTAAAACCTAACTATGGATCTACTCAGACATAATCAAACTAGACAAGCAAAGAGATGAAGAAGAAATCATAATCCAATAAAATAAATAAACTGGGGTTCAGAAATCTTCTCAAGGTTTGCAGAGTCAGAGATTCGTCTCCCCAAAGTCTCCAAAAGAAAAACTCCAAAAGTCTCAATGAAAAATAAAGCGTGTCCGTCAACAATGGCTAAAAAAAGAATAAATAAGTCTAAGACACATTTTCTCCAATCCCTAGGCGAAACCGGTCCAAAATAAGTGAAAACCGAAATTTCATTTTCTTTTGCGTTGCTAAACCGGTCGGTATGGGAAAGGATCGATCGATCCTTTTTGGATCGATCGATCGAAAAAGCTTCTGGTCGATCTTAGGAAAAGGATCGATCGATCGTTTTGGCTTCTGGTTCCATCATGTGCATGCTTCTTTTTCTCGCCAGACTAGACTGTCTTCACTAAAACCGGCATAACTTTTGATCGCACCGTTGGAATGGCCTCCAACTACTTCCAAATGAAAGCTAACCCAATGCTCTATGTTGTCTCCGAATTTCAGCTCAATCCATATGTGGAAAGGTCTTCAACAAATGCCAAACTTCTGACGTCTCTGCATGATTATGCATCTCTATATGCTTATTTTCACCCAAAACGGTTCATTTTCTCCCAAAGTCACCTAAAATCTGGAAAGACTCGATAAAGGACTAAAAGACTCTAAAAAAAAACTTTGACTCGATAAAAGACACAAAAACAAGGGTTAGAAACCGGTAAAAACACGGTTTATCAGTTTTCTGACCCACGATTTTTTTGCTAACTTAATCAATAGTATAAAAACACTAGTATTGATTAAAAAATTTGATTATTTCAGGTCAAGCATTTCACTCGATCCGATTACATTTTTGTGCTTTTAGAAGATGACACATCATAAAAAAATTAAATCTAAAAAACCAATCAAAATAAAACATTAATACACATCACCTTTCTTTAAATAATTTGATTATTGATTATAGTTTAAATCATGATCGAGATATATCTTTTCTAATTAAGAGTTATATCTTATTTTAATCTTTTAAAATTCCCACTAACTTCAATGTTGAGAATAAAAAATATGAATTGTTCAATAACTTATAATTATATAATGAGAACATGTAAACAATGATATGTGACAATTTACGTAATTTTGTATAGAACCAACATGCAATTTAACGAACACGTTTCTTTCACTCGCTCATTAGAAAAAAAATTAATTAAACATTGAAAAAAGAATATAAAAATGGGGACGATTTTCCTGTATTGAAAAAAAAATGGGGAGAATGATTTTCCGATTGTTGATTCTTATTTTGTCATTCTCCTTAGTTACAACATGCCAAATAATATCATAACAAATTCCTTACCAACTTTTACAACTCAAACTCATCCAAAAGAAAAAAAAATGACAAAATTGTTGGAACAAAACAAGCAATGTTTGGAACACATAACATTGAAGCATTCGAGCATATTCTAAAGAGAAACTTTAAAAAATAAGAAATTGAGAAATTCTTTCTAGAAGAATGGATGAGGCTTGTGGGCCTCTTTATAACTTGTGTGGGATAAAAGAAAAAAGCAGAAATTGGTAAGTACACTAGTAAGATAGTTAACATTTATTCTGAGCTATATTATCACAAAAATGTTGATAAATCACAAAGTTTAAAAAATGTTGGCATTTATCTACTAAATCATGTTTTCCGTGATGAACAACTCTATGTTGCTATATCTCGGATCACCTCAAAAAAAAGATTGTACATTTGGAGTGAAACAACAAGCAAAGAGACACCACTAACTGTTAGAGGTGAGTTTAGCATTCCCCGGTTTAACCCGGTTTGAATCGAGACTGGTTCGATCGACTCCGGTTTACGACGGTTCGGACCTAGGGAAGATAGGCCCATGTTCGCAGAGCCAAACTTCGGGCCCGAGACAAGCCCATCTCGTCATTGCGCCAGCATCCAAAGCCTAAAGAAGGCCCAACTCGTCACGGCAGATACCGACCTCCGATATTCGCAGAACATTTTCTTATCTCAGAGGGATATCGGGAAACTTTCCTCTTCCTGAAGGAACTAGGAAAATGAAGTTTTCCTTTCACGAACCGACTTCAAACCTTATAAATAGAGAGGACCTTGCCTTATTATCATTCATTCACAATCATCGAAGAGACAGAAGAAATAGAGATCTCGCATAAGCCGATCTTTGTTTCCTTTGTTCCTCAAGTCTTTTTTTACCGATCTCAACTCCCTTGTAAGTTCGCCGAGCTCAATCAATAAAACGAGATTCCGACTTAAGTTTACTGTTTTACCCCTTATGTGATTTTCATAATCAACAATTAACGCCGTATGTGGGGATAGCTATTAAAACAAAACTTACAAATCTCGATTGATAAGCTCCACGATGACTGACCCTAAGGGCACACCGACGTTATTTGGCGATGGCTCGGTACTCACCGAGAAAAACGCCCAGAATACCGGACTCGACAACCTCAACCCAGAAGATCGTAACCCAACCAACGGACACGACGATACACCACCACCTACTCCGATAAACACCAGCGCAGCCGTAGCAGTTGACCAGTCCGCCCTTCTAGAGGCCATGACCGCCCAACTGACAGCACAACTGGCAGAGATGAACAAGAAAAATAATGAGCTACTCGAAGAGATTAACAAAAAGAATAACGAATGACTAGATACAATTAGCATCTCAGATGGAATTCAGGGATCAGATTGGGGAGCTCTAGCAGAATCAAACAGCTCGGCCCAACGATGAAACACCAGATCTTTTACGACGAAACCTATTCCCCGACCTGCCTCCAAGACAAAGCACCATACCTCATCCTCTTCATCAAAGCTCGGTTGGACATGGAACGACAAGATCGGTGACCGAACAGGCTTCGCTAGACCAACAGATCGAAGGCGTAAAAGCACAGCTCCGAGACATGAACTCTAAAATCCATCAAGCAACCAACTCAGCGCCTGAGATTGATCACGTAATTCAAGAAACCCAGAAAACCCCATTCACACCACGGGTTATCAATTCCCCGGTTCGGCGTCTGGAAAAGATAAAAAATAATATCGTAC
This sequence comes from Eutrema heterophyllum, assembly GCA_002933915.1. NCBI lineage: Eukaryota > Viridiplantae > Streptophyta > Magnoliopsida > Brassicales > Brassicaceae > Eutrema > Eutrema heterophyllum. Next base: position 56,203 of record PKMM01015931.1, on the reverse strand, counting down.
GACGGTCATGACCCGCACCACTTCATGACCTCATTCGAAATCATGATGAATCGTTTCCGTTTTGACACCAAGGAAGAAATGGATGGTGCCAAATGTCAACTCTTCGTAGAGAATCTCTGCGGAATAGCACTTGACTGGTTTCACAACTACACGCACACTCGATCGACAATTATACCAAACTCACAACTATATTCCTCAAACGCTTCACGATGTTCATCAAGCAGAAAACTCGAAACGCCGACCTTTGGGCCCTTGAACAAAAATGCGACGAACCGCTACGCGACTTTGATATATCATGGTTTTTACCCATTTTAAGCCATGATATAAGTCCGTTTTATAGAGTCTTTCTATTATTTTGGAGTCTTTTAGAGTCTTTTACAGGTTTTAGCACGTTTGGAGCATAATTGGAGATATTGGAGCATTTTGGAGCAAAACAGAAGCTTGTGTAGCTGAGTACCCGATTTAGAGTCTCAATATCGATCGACACTACCCTAGTATCGGTCGATACTCATTTCAGCAAGACAGAAGTCGCGACTTTTATGAAGAGTTGAAGAATTGCAAAATTGCCCAGAAGACTTTGATAATTGCAATAAACCCCAAAACGTGTTTTAGGTTATTAATTAGGATTTTTGAGCCACTTTGGGAGAAGACGTTTTTTATTACGCTTGATTGATCTGAGTTTTGTGAGAGAGCTTTACGAGGGAGACAAGTCTGAGACTCTGTTCGTCCGAGAGAAGATTTCGAACCATCTTGTTACTCTCATTTTTATTATTTATTTGAGTATTATTTCAGCCATGTTTATTGTCTCAATTATCATGTCTGAGTAGTTCTCTTGTTAGGTTCAGGGTTCTCTTAAGGGTTTTCTCTGAATGTTAGGTTAATTGAATAATTAGGATTCACCATCTAAATTAGTTCTTCGCCTAGGTTGTTCTCAAAGCTAATTCTAGACTGATCACCTAGAACTTAGATCTTATGATAATTGGTTAGGCACGAGAGTGCGATTAGTTACCTGACAGAACCTAGAGTGAGCAAAATAACTATTCGCAAAGAGATTTGGTTTAGTTGTTTTGTGAACAAATCAAACTTGAACTAAAAGCTGGTTTAGGCTTTAGGATTCGGAATAACTATTCGCAAAGAGATTTGGAATTCTAGGATTTAGACTTAGATAGTTTTCGCAACGAGAGTTGGTTAACTATACTTTAGTGATTTGAGTTCAAGAACCGCGCTAAAACTGAATCATGTTAGCTAGTTTATCGACATTCATTGAATTCCTGAGAAATACCCTAAGCCTAATACTTTCTTCCAATCGATTTACAACACATCTAATTTACGCATTGCTTTAGTCTACAAACTATTGGTTTAGCTTAATTCTAATCTTTATAATCTATTGAGTGATATCTGGAGTTCTTGTGTTCGACCCCTAACTATACTACAAGACTGCTTTAGTACTTTTTAGGGTATTAATTTGAGCATATCAAATTTGGCGCCGTTGCCGGGGACTCAATTTCGCCATTAGATTTTAGTGAAGAATTTCGACTAAATTGTCTAGTATCGATCGACACCCTAGTGGTATCGGTCGATACTAGTCGCGTTTTTTTTTAGTTACTTACGTTCTTGATCTTTCGTGTTTTAGGTGTATGCCTACTCGAGAAACCAGAAGAAACAAGAACACTCAGCTAGTTGATCTGTCAAACGAGCAGCTAGCACATTTGGAATGCACACTCAGAAAAGCAAAGAAGCCAGCGAAGATGAACAACAATCCAGTGGTTTTGATTCAGGATGAGGCTGGTACTTTCAGAGACCGAGAGGGTCAATTGTGCAATGAGAGAGGACAGAGACTTGATGGAGATGAGAACGTTATTGCCCCTCCAGCTGTTGTGAATGCTGAGAACGCTGCGGTTGAGCGTGGTATAACAATTGGTGAATGCAACAGACCTGATCAGTTCTACGCAAATTGATCAGCGATTCGTCCTCCTGCCTTTCAGAGGAATGATTTCGAACTGAAGCTTGCCTACTACACTCTTGTAGGCCAGCACACTTTTCATGGTCTCTCTAATGAACACCCCATGGATCACATCGAGAAGTTCGAGGATTTGGTCTCTAGCATCAAATGCAATGGAGTGTCCTAAGACTATCTGTTCTGTAAGCTTTTCCCATACTCTCTTGGTGGGGATGCTTCTTATTGGCTCAAGCAACTACCAGCTGGGTCATTGACTACGTGGGACGAGACTAAGACTGCTTTCCTGAACAACATCTATGACGATGCGAGATCAGAAGAGTTTAGGAATAAGATTTCCCAGTTTTCTCAGGGAATGACAGAGGCTTTCAAGGCTGCTTGGGGAAGATTCAAATCGTATCAGAGGGATTGTCCACATCATGGGTATACTATGGTTCAGTTGCTGAGTTTCTTTTTCAGAGGGATTGACTAGAGGTATCAGATGGCGCTGGACTCTGCTAGCAATGGTAATTTCTTTACCAAATATCCTGACGATGCTTACCAGCTGATTGAGAATTTTGCGTCTAGCAATAGCACAAAGAGTGATGACATGGAGCGTAAGAAGCTGGCTGGTGGTATGGAAGGTTCACAGATTGCTGAGGTGCATGCGAAGCTGGATTCGGTGCATAATTTGTTGATGAGCAAGCAGCAGAAGGCAGTTCACTTTGCTGATGATATCGAGGTTTTTAATGAGGATGAGGTAGAGGATGTTAACTACATTGGTGGCTCTGGTTTTTAAGGTCAGAGGAATCAATACAACAACCGAAATTTCAACAACAATTTTCAGCAAGGGGGATTCAAATCTGAGGGTAATCAAGGTGGTTATGGATCGAATCAGTTTAACCAGAAACCTTTTTCAAAGCAGTGGTTACACAAGGAACTATGGGAATTCATCTTATCAGCAAGTACATGCTAAGAATTCTGAGAGCAAGATCGAAGCTATGCTTGAACAGCTGGTTCAAGGGCAGGATAAGATGACGGTGAGTTTCAATGGGAAGTTGGATGATCTTTACACAACCTTGAATGGAAGGATCGAAGCGCTCAGTATGAGTCAAAAGAAGTTGGAAATTCAGGTTGCTCAAACTTCAGAAGCTGTGAAAAGGCAAGAGGGTGTTCTTCCAGGTAGAGGAGAGAACCCAAGGAGGGAACACGTCAATGCAATCACTCTAAGGAGCGGAAAAGAGGTGAATGCAGGGGTTAAGGATGCATCACCTGCAGAGATTTTCATCTATCTCATCAATGAGGATTCTGAAATCCTGACGGTATCGATCGATACACCTCAGTGTCGATCGACACTAGTTAAAATCTTGCAACGAGACAACTCCAAGGCCCCAGTGTCGATCGACATTCCTCAAACATCGGTTGACACTGAGACTACGGCAGAGAAGACACCTAAGACTACGAATGTAGTGCCTAAGGTGGTTCCAGAACGAGTTTATATACCGAGGATACCATATCCTAGAGCTGTTGGGAAGACTAAGAAGGAAGTGGAAGACGCTAGATGCAAGCAGATATTGGACAGGTTGATTGTCGAGCTTCCTTTCCTCGATGCTATTAAGACCTCCCCAGCTTTCAGAAGATATGTCAAGAAGATGGTGTCTAGCAACATGAACCTTGAAGAAGGATGCGTGATGCTTACTCAGGAGTGCAGTGCAATCTTAACTAACATAATTCCAAAGAAACTTTCGGATCCAGGGAGCTTTGTGTTGGATTGTTCTATATTCACCGAAAGGTTCGGGCATTCTCTATATGATCTTGGCTCAAGTGTGAACCTCATGCCGTATTCAGTTGCCAAGAGGATGGGTATGACTGACTTCACGCCCACCCGGATATCTTTGATACTTGCTGATCGCTCAGTGCGACTCCCAGAGGGGCTACTCGAAGATGTTCCTATTAAGATCGGGAATTGCTTGATCCCGACTGATTTCATTGTCTTGGAGTATGATGCTGAACCCAGAGACCCCCTTATCCTAGGTAGACCATTCCTTGCCACAGCTGGTGCATTGATAGATTGCAGGAATGGGAAGATAGATCTCAACATAGGTGATTTGGTCATGACCTTTAACATGGAAAAGATGATGAAGAGACCGACTATCGATGGGCAGACTTTCTTCGTAGATACTTTCACGGATATTGCTAAAGAGTACTTCATGGAGATGCATCCTGAGGATCCGTTGGAGAGAGCACTGGTTTGTTCAGCTGAATCTGAAGTGTTCTTAAGAGAAAAGGCTGCTGGTTACTCGAAAATGCTCGACACCGCACCATCAGTGTCGATCGATACTACCTTAGTATCGGTCGACACCCTACGGCCAGACAGAGAATTGGGCGAGTGTTCCAAGCAAGCTGCCAAGCTTGGAAATTAGAGCGAGGAGAAAGCTCCAAAGGTGGAACTCAAACCACTTCCAACCAATCTGAGGTATGTTTTTCTTGGTCCTAGTTCCACATACCATGTGATTATTAATGCTTCTTTGAACAACGCAGAGGTTGCCTTACTGCTGAGCAAGCTGCGCATGTATCGCAAAGCTCTTGGCTATTCTCTTGATGACATTTCAGGTATATCACCGGATCTGTGCATGCATAGGATTCATCTTGAGGACGAGTCAAAGGCTACAATTGAGCATCAGAGAAGGCTGAATCCAAATCTGAAAGAAGTGGTTAAGAAAGAGGTTATGAAGCTCTTGGATGCAGGGGTTATCTACGCCATCTCAGACTGTTCTTGGGTTAGTCCGGTGCATGTTGTTCCTAAGAAAGGAGGGATAACTGTGGTGAAGAATGAGAAAGATGAGCTGGTTCCTACTAGGACTATCACTGGGCATCGAATGTGTATTGACTACCGGAAGTTGAACGCGGCTACAAGGAAAGATCATTTCCCATTGCCTTTCATTGATCAGATGTTAGAGAGGTTGGCTAGTCATCCCTACTACTGTTTTCTCGATGGGTATTCAGGCTTTTTCCAGATTCCGATTCATCCAGATGATCAGGGGAAGACGACTTTTACATGTCCTTATGGCACATTCGCATACATGAGAATGCCATTTGGATTATGTAATGCTCCAGCTACTTTTCAGAGATGCATGATGTCTATCTTCACAGACATGATTGAGGATTTTATGGAGGTGTTCATGGATGATTTTTCAGTATATGGATCATCTGTTTGGCTAACTTGTGCAAGGTGCTACAGAGGTGTGAGGAGAAACACTTGGTCCTTAATTGGGAAAAGTGTCACTTTATGGTTCAGGATGGCATCGTTCTTGGGCACAGAGTTTCTGAAGCTGGGATCGAGGTTGATAAGGCTAAGATTCAGGTTATGACAGGTCTGCCACCACCGACTTCTGTGAAAGATATAAGGAGTTTTCTAGGCCATGCTGGGTTTTACAGGAGATTTATTAAGGATTTCTCCAAGATAACCCGCCCACTCATCGCCCTGTTATGCAAGGAGACACGGTTTGATTTCACACCAGAGTGTCTTGCGGCCTTTGAAGAGATTAAGAAGGCATTAGTGAGTGCTCCTATTGTGTAACCTCCAGATTGGACATTGCCTTTCGAGATTATGTGCGACGCCAGCGATTTTGTTGTGGGTTCTGTTCTGGGTCAGAGGAAAGATAAGAAGATGCATGTCATCCATTACGCCAGCAAAACATTGGACGATACTAAGAGGAACTACAACACAACAGAGAAGGAATTACTTGCGGTGGTTTTCTCTTTCGATAAATTTTGCCCTTATTTGATTGGGAGCAAAGTGATCGTTCACACAGATCATGCTGCTCTCAAGTATTTGATGCAGAACAAGGATCTCAAACCTCGTCTTTGTCATTGGGTTCTTTTGCTCCAAGGGTTTGATATTGAGATAAAAGACAAGAAAGGAGTAGAGAATGGGGTTGTTGATCATCTTTCGAGGTTGAATTTCGATACAGATGTCCCGATTGATGATCACTTACCTGAGGAGTCCATTTACTACGTGGAAACTGGTTTCCAGAGTGGCTTCACCGAAAATCAGCAATTCCCACGAATTGCAGGTTTCGGTATCGATCGACACTCACCTAGTGTCGGTCGATACCCGACGGTCTATGCACCTGTTTTAAACGTGGAACACCTTTGTGCTTATGAGGACTATCTCGTTGCTGTAGCTGACTCCGATCTACCATGGTATGCTCATATTGCCAACTTCCTCGCTGCCAATGCAGAGCCAACGCACCTAAAGAACTATACCAAGAAGAAATTTATGCGCGACATGAGGCGCTACTTTTGGGATGAGCCTTACCTGTATAAGCATTGTTCTAATGGTATCTACAGGAGATGTATTGCTGAATCGGAGGTACCCGACGTTTTGTTTCACTGTCATGGTTCTGAGTATGCTGGACACTTTGCTACTTTCAAGACGGTGTCCAAAGTTCTTCAAGCAGGCTTCTGGTGGCCTACTATGTTTAAAGATGCTCATATCTTTATCTCACAGTGTGATGTGTGTCAGAGGAGAGGGAAGATCAGTAAGAGACACGAGATGCCACAGAATTTCATCCTTGAGGTTGAGATTTTTGATTGCTGGGGTATCGATTTCATGGGACATTTTCCTTCGTCATACAAGAACCAGTACATCCTAGTTGCAGTGGATTATGTCTCTAAGTGGGTGGAGGCAATTGGTAGTCCAACCAACGACTCTTCGGTGGTTTTTAAGCTATTTAAGACCATCATCTTTCCACGATTTGGCGTGCCTCGTATTGTTATAAGTGATGGTGGCAGTCATTTCATCAACAGGGTTTTTGAGAAGTTACTAAGGAAGCATGGAGTGAATCATCGAGTGGCTACTCCTTATCACCCCCAGACCAGTGGGCAAGTCGAGGTCTCCAACATGCAAATCAAGGAGATTCTGGAGAAGATAGTGGGAACCTCTCGGAAGGATTGGTCTGCGAAGTTAGACGATGCGCTGTGGGCTTACAGGATTGCTTATAAGACACCGTTGGGCACTACACCTTTTCATTTGCTGTACGGGAAAGCATGTCACCTTCCTGTGGAGATCGAGCATAAAGCAGCATGGGCTACTAAGTTGCTGAATTTTGACATCAAGCCTGCTGCTGAGAAGCGATTGATCCAGCTGAACGAGCTGGATGAGATTAGGCATCATGCCTATGAGAACTCGAAGATGTACAAGGAGAAGACTAAGGCGTACCACGACAGGAAAATCATCGACCGAATTTTCAAACCCAATGATCAGGTACTTCTGTATAACTCTCGTTTGCATTTGTTTCCTGGTAAATTGCGTTCTCGTTGGTCAGGTCCTTTCACTGTCACGGAGGTTAGACCACATGGTGCACTTTTCCTGCGTAATCCCTCTGGCGAGGAGTTCACTGTCAATGGACAGAGGGTGAAACACTACATACGGAGAACTGAGATCCCAGACGGACACATAATGCCTCTGGATGATGCACCCGCTGCCTGAATGACAGTACAGTCAAGCTAATGACGTTAAACAAGCACTTGGTGGGAGGCAACCCACTGGTGCGTCTGTACATATCCTTTTTCCTTTCTTTTTGTTTTTAGTTTTGTGTTTCGTTGTGTCACGTGAAACAGATTCGACGACCAGTATCAATCGACACCTACCAGTGTCGGTCGATACTCTCCATATGCCATAGTTACACCAACTTGCTACGAGTATCGATCGTCACTATCTAGTATCGGTCGATACCCGACACCTAGGTAAGTTTCCTTATAAACCCTACAGTTTTTCTCTTATGCCTCACAACTCCCATCGACCGACACAAACTCTTTTTCACCAAAAATCACCAAATCTTCGTTTCTCCACCCTTTTGCGTGATTTCTGTGCCTATTCCGTGCGGTTTTTCGTGCTCAATCTCTTTCTCTCATTCATTCTAACGATCTACTAGGTATGTAACACGAATTTCCACATTTTCAATCTATGCACCAAGTTTAGATTTCGACTTTTAGGCCCTTAGAACTTGTTTTGCTGGATGATTATCACTTGATTATTGTGTTCTAGGCCTAGTCGAACCTTGCCTTACGATTCATTACTCTTGGTTTGCAATTTTAAAATTTTCGGATTATGTGTTCTTCATGACTGCTCGATACTTGTCTTAGTATTGATCGATACCATCTTGGTATCGATCGATGCTAACCTTCTACCTTGTCCGAGATTGTTGTGTTTGAGAGAGATGTTGGATTTATGCCACCTCACAAGAAGCCACGTGCCGATGATGCCTCGAGCTCTAACCCACCTGGCTACGATCATCCGATGGAGTACTGTTTGGGCTAACATGTCAAGATCTTCGATGGTCTAACTTGGAACAGAGGGGTCGTAAAGGCTTGCCTTACCAACGATCATTACCTGGTGCGGATCAACGGTGCGCAGGAGGATATTACTCTCTCCCATACTTACCTCCGCGATATCCCTGCACCACCTCCACCTCGTCCTGCCTCCCCAATCACTTCTAGCGCAACATGTAGGCCTCCTTGGCCTAAGATCAGCGAGAAGGCCAGGATCCGCTTGAGCGATGATCACGAGGGCTCCGATAAGGAGATTACAGAGAGCCGGGCTTGCACGCACATGCCTATTTCCGAGGAGTGGGACGACTATGACTCCATTTTCTACAACGCCTGGCAGGCGGTTGATGTTCGCCCCACTCGATTTGTGGACACGCATGCTATGAGACAGCTGGGCTTTGACAGAGAGCTTTGACAGCAAGTCGCCTGAAGACTGAGACGGTAGGCAGTCTCCTCACTCCCATCTTTCTGCACCTTGGGATCAGTACTACTAGCTGCTCGATCGTGACATCTCGCGAGCTTATGGACCTAGCGCACCTAGAGCACCTGCGCTGGCTGAAGCCGGATAGGAGTTGGGTTTTCAGCACTTCTACTGGGGACTATCCGGTTCAGCTCCCCAACACAGATCTGGCGGACATTGGAGGTGATCCTGCTCAGCTACTCTTCGCGCCTGCCACAACTGATATGGAGCCTGCACCGATCACTCGACGTCGAGGCTCCGCTACTAGAGCCCGTCCGCCTGCTTCTGGCCCTGCTGGGGGTCGATCAAGCGCACGCCACGCACCTGCTCCTACACCTACTTTTCCTACGCTACCTGCGATGGAGATGGACCCGTTCCAGCGCTACGTTGTCGAGAGTCTTCAGACCATTTGGAGTGCTATGTCTCGATGCAGCTGCATGGCGTCTCAGCGCCCCGTTTCACCACGATCACCACATCAGGCTGGACCATCTAGTACCACTGGCGATGACTCTGTCGCCACTGAGGAGGATTAGTCCTCTGATTATCTGGTTTCACGTTTGTTTTTCTTTTCCCTTTTCTGTTTCTTTTCGTTCGAACTTTTGTTATTTTGGGTCTTATGTTAACATTGTTATCATTGTGTACTTTGTGGAACTTATGCTTCTATGGGTTTTGTTGCTTTTGACTTGTGTTTGAGTGATCTAACAGTGCTAACCATAACACATTTTGATCGTTTGACACAATTTTCGGGCACCATTATCGCTGTCAAGAGGAATTCTGTCGACCACGTGCTGGTATCGATCGATATCAGTTCAGTGTCGGTCGACACTCATTACCATCTCCGGTAACCTCTTCGATTTTCACATTCCACTTGGTTCATTTGATTTCTTTCACCAAACTCAGGCTTGATAACACTGGGGACAGTGTTGTTTAAGTCTGGGGGAGGTAGTCGCTGACATTGTGTTTGTTTTTCTTAGAGTCAGTCGTTTTTATCGAGTCAAAATTTGTTTTATTGAGTCAAAATTTTGTTGGAGATTATGACCATGTCCTTGAAACTGCTGTTTTGATTTTGCTTCTGAGTGTCTACTGTTACAGAATCAGCTACAGATCGACTAATGAAAAATCCAAAGGCTGACCAGTTAACTAGAAGACACACATGTTTCCAGTAGAGTTCTTTTAAAGCCTGAGCCAAATTTTTGCACTTCATCGATGTGGTTAGTATTCATAGAGCTTGATTCCTCATTCATATCTGACAAAGGAACCCATGTGTTTAAAAGTAATCGTATCTCTCTCCCCTGTTATGTTAATAAATAAGAGCATAAAAGATGAAATGATTTTCTTCTGAGTAGAGGGCTAGGAAAATTTCCAGCGATCCCATTAGTCTACTTGGTGAGGGATGATCACACAGAGGATTGGAAGCGAGGCTAGGATTTTCCTATGATGTCATTATTTGCCTACATCCTTTGATACATTGAGAGGGAAGAACCGGGGATTCGGTGGCAAACACCATCAATACTTGCGTCTCAAACCTTGATTTGTATATGCGAATCTAAATAAAAAAATTAAAAAAAGAAGAAGAAAAAAAAAAAGAGAACAAAATAAGAAATAAGTCTGGAGGAGAGAAAGTGATACAAAAAGTGTGAAATTGGGTGGGTCCTTGTCATGATATTGTATGGGAAAGAATCTAGAAAGTTCTTGGTATTGATCACAGCGATGAAGGGTTTAATTGAACGATGCTGCAAAATAATGTGTGTAGTCTGGGGAAGCTGCGAATGTCTACGGAGAAGTACATGGTGGTTAGATTTGGATCTGGTTAGGTGACATTTGGATGTTTGGGAAAAGGGTCATTGCAGTGTTTCATGAACAGGTGAGTCTCCGCGTTTTCAAACTTCTTTCTCTGGTTTAGTCTTCTATTTGCTTGAGGGCAAGCAAAGGCTAAGTCTGGGGGAGTTGATATATCATGGTTTTTACCCATTTTAAGCCATGATATAAGTCCGTTTTATAGAGTCTTTCTATTATTTTGGAGTCTTTTAGAGTCTTTTACAGGTTCTAGCACGTTTGGAGCATAATTGGAGATATTGAAGCATTTTGGAGCAAAACAGAAGCTTGTGTAGCTGAGTACCCGATTTGGAGTCTCAGTATCGATCGACACTACCCTAGTATCGGTCGATACTCATTTCAGCAAGACAGAAGTCGCGACTTTTATGAAGAGTTGAAGAATTGCAAAATTGCCCAGAAGACTTTGATAATTGCAATAAACCCCAAAACGTGTTTTAGGTTATTAATTAGGATTTTTGAGCCACTTTGGGAGAAGACGTTTTTTATTACGCTTGATTGATCTGAGTTTTGTGAGAGAGCTTTCTGAGGGAGACAAGTCTGAGACTCTGTTCGTCCGAGAGAAGATTTCGAACCCTCTTGTTACTCTCCTTTTTATTATTTATTTGAGTATTATTTCAGCCATGTTTATTGTCTCAATTATCATGCCTGAGTAGTTCTCTTGTTAGGTTCAGGGTTCTCTTAAGGGTTTTCTCTGAATGTTAGGTTAATTGAATAATTAGGATTCACCATCTAAATTAGTTCTTCGCCTAGGTTGTTCTCAAAGCTAATTCTAAACTGATCACCTAGAACTTAGATCTTAGGATAATTGGTTAGGCACGAGAGTGCGATTAGTTACCTGACAGAACCTAGAGTGAGCAAAATAATTATTCGCAAAGAGATTTGGTTTAGTTGTTTTGTGAACAAATCAAACTTGAACTAAAAGCTGGTTTAGACATTAGGATTCGCAAAGAGATTTGGAATTCTAGGATTTAGACTTAGATAGTTTTCGCAACGAGAGTTGGTTAGCTATACTTTAGTGATTTGAGTTCAAGAACCGCGCTAAAACTGAATCCTGTTAGCTAGTTTATCTACATTCATTGAATTCCTGAGAAATACCCTGAGCCTAATCTTTCTTCCAATCGATTTACAACACATCTAATTTATGCATTGCTTTAGTCTACAAACTATTGGTTTAGCTTAATTCTAATCTTTATAATCTATTGAGTGATATCTGGAGTTCTTGTGTTCGACCCCTAACTATACTGCAACACTACTTTAGTACTTTTTAGGGTATTAATTTGAGCATATCAGACTTCATGAACTAATTTAAGGCGATAGTGTCCCACTGCACCATCGATGATGAGGCCGCAATCGAAGCCCTTTACAAGTTGACTTGGTACCAGTCCGACTTTCACAAAGAAATCAAACGCAACTGGCCGAACACCCTAGAAGACATCCTACATAAATCGCACATCTACATCCTCGAGGAAGAAGAGGCAGCCGCAAAAGATAAGCAGTATGCCGTTCCTAAGCAAGCGCTCCCAAAGATAAGTCGAAAGACAAATATCGTGAAATTCGAAATCATTACAAGCGACGGCCTTGAACTCAGCAAATCAGCGTCATTCAACTGCAGTAACCCTGGAATACATGGGTCCGGCACGACGATCCAAAAGGGCCATCGAATGATTCTGAGCCGTTCTTCCAGTTTCACAATAGAGAGGGTCATAGCACTGAAAAATGCCGACATCTCAAGGATTTCCTTTTACTGAAATACAAAAAGGGCTAGGTCGCAGTTGAAAGCGCATTCCGGCCTGGTAACAGATTCCGTCGTAACGACAACAACGGAGGTCGTCGTCGCGACCATAACGAAAGACCGAACACAACCAAAAATCCCGAACCAACAAACATAAGTGCTGATGCCGGACAACATAAACGAGATGGGAGGACCAACCTGAGAATCAGAACATCCCGTAAGTTCAGAAGTGGGTTAATATGATCATGGGAGCACTGGAATCTTGTAACTATTCAGTTCGGGCAATCAAAAAATATAGCAGAGAAGCAATCGCTGCAAAACGAGAAAACCGAGCTACTTCAGGTGGAATACCGATAACCTCCTCTAAAGCTGATACATAAGGGCTTCACATGCCGTATAACGACCCGTTAGTCGTCGAATTACTCATTGGAGACGTTGCCGTCGGGAGAATACTGATCGATACCGGCAGTTCGGTAAACGTGATATTTAGAGAAACAGTAAGAAATATGGATTTCTCGGACTCACAAATCTAACCGAACATCGAACCACTCACCGGGTTCTCAGGAGAGGAAACCATGACCGTAGGAACAGTCAAGCTACCCATCTATGTCGATGGAATCATGAAGATGGCTAAATTTTTAGTCCTGGAAAGACCTGCAATCTATAACGTCATACTCGAGACACCGTGGATATATGCGATGAAGGTCGTCATCTCGACTTACCATCAGTGTCTGAAATTCCCAACACCATGCGGAGTCTTTACTCTCAAAGGCGACCAGGTAATGTATCGAACATGCTACATCAACGAGTGCAAACTAAGAACGGCATCCCGAACATGCGTCATCAGCATACCGATCCCGGCCTGCCAAGACGAGAGACAATCGTCCAAGTCAACATTGACGAGCTCAATCCAGAAAGATGCGTTGGAATAGGAGCCGAACTAGATGAAGAAATCAAAAGTGATCTAATCCGCTTCATTAAAAGAAACATCTCAACGTTCGCTTGGTCGATCAAGGACATGCCCGGAATTAACCCAAAAATCACGAGCCACGAACTCAATATCGATCCAACCTTCAAACCGATCAAGCAAAACCTACACAAGCTTGGTCCTAAGAAAGCTCAGGCCGTCAACGACAAAGTTGAACGGTTTACTCAGTGCCGGATCGATCACAGAGGTCAGGTATCCGGACTGGTTGGCCAATCCGGTCGTCTTGAAAAAGAAGAACGGAAAATGGAGAATTTGTGTTGACTTCACCGACGTTAATAAAGCTTGCCCAAAAGACAGCTTCCCGCTGATGAGCTCAGGTTTTAACCATATATGTAACTACCGCAAGTGCACAGCAATACGAAGTAGTAATGTAGGGATCGAATCCACAAAGACCAAGCGTTACGACTATGAGAATGCATGATGAAATTAAAGCTAAGACGAATAACAGATTTTTGTTGGTTTTATGGTTTCGAAACTAAGAACGACAACTAAAACAGTGTAAATTCAAATAAAGAAAGCGTTAAGCCTCGGGTGACATTGCGGGAAATCACGAACAATGGTTAATGCATATTAAACAGGGGATTGCATTAAGAATCGTTTAGAACTCAAACCTAATAATAGATTAACCTTCTCCAAGAGTATTAATACCTATGCTTAAAACTATGAAGACTAACTCCCGTTGAATTCAAAGGTTCTAAGCATGTTTTTCTAGTCCGATTTGATAAGTTCACATAAACGCCTTAACATCAACTCCCGTTGGATAAGGGCGCTTTGCTCATCTAGGATATTTCCGGCATCTAAACAAACACTCTCGTGCGCTAGATAACCTAAGATCATGAACTAAGTGATCAGTTTAATTCAAGCATTAAGAACAACCTAGACAAAGAATCCACCGAATAAACCCATGTTTAATCTATCATAAACCGTTAAATCATTTAATCCCTTAACACCCTTGGCCTAACTAAGAAACTACTCACTCATAGTTGCAGAACAAATACAGAGAAAAGATAAAGAATACATGATCAGCAAAACGGAAATTAAAAAGAGATTAAGAAAACTTCTCCAATATGTAGAATCAAAGGTTTGCTTTCTAAACTTACAAATCACCAAAATCAAAGAGAGTAGTAGAAAAACAGGTTGATATGATACATATGGTCTCTGACCAGTTATTTTAGAGTTTTGGTCGTCAAAGGGGAGAAAATTATAGGTGAAATAGTAACAAAACACGTTTTTACACTATTTGCAGGAGGGAGAACGATCATTCTAGAAGTTTATGATCGATCTTTCTGGATCGTGAATTCGTTCCAAGATTTTATGTTTTTTGGGGAACGATCGTTCTAAGGAGGGGAACGATCGTTCCGAATGGATCGCTCGATCTGTGTTGCTTCTCACGCTCGTTCTGGAAATTTACGATTTGGTGGATCGATCGTTCCAATAGGGGGAACGATCGATCCCCTCATTTCTTCGTTCGGTTTTCGCTGTTTTACGCATTAAATGCCCAAACTCTGTCCCGCAATGCCTTTGGACCTGAAAAGACTCCAAATGGACTAAAAAGGCTCGATAAAAACTCAAAATTATAAACAAAACACGGGTTAGAATGCGTTAAAATGCAACACATCAATTCCCCTAGACTTAGTCTTTTGCTTGTCCTCAAGCAAACAGAAAACTAAGAATAAAGAGAAGGTTTGAAAACATGGGAACTGACCTTCTCTATAGAACATTGTAATGACCCCTCAACTTAGTAATCCACGTATTGCTTCACCAAATCCAGATCGGACCATTATGTACTTCTCCGCAGTTATCGCAGATTCCCAGATTTGCCCCACAGTCTCACAGAATAGTCTGAAAGCCATCATCGATGGGTCTCATCAAATATAACTGTGCCAAGAGCCTTCTAGACTCTTTCCCTCTCGATATCGTAACAAGCCAACCTTCGACACTTACGGTATTTTTCCTCTCCCCCAGACTTAACAGTGCCAAGAGCCTTCTAGACTTTTTTTTTTTTTCTTAAGATTTACGGTTCATGAGACTCGAGTATTGATGGTTTTTGCCGTCGAATCCCCGGTTCACTCCCCTTAGCAATCTTTCATGAGACACAAGTATTGATGGTTTTTGCCACCGAATCCCCGGTTCACTTATGTGCCATTCGTATTATTTATATATAGATGAATTTATTTTTGGGATCAGGGGAGGAAAATCATAATTTACACGGGTTATCCTTATCAGATACGAATGAGGAGTCAAGCACTGAAGACACCGATCACAATGATGAGGTAAAAGGAAGAGCTCATAAATTAGCCCAGGCTATTTGGATTCTTCTGGAGACGTGGGTATTTCTGATTAGCCGGTTAACATCTAGATTTTTCATTAGTCTGATTCGGAAATAATTCTGCAATAATGGTCACTCAGATGAAGAATTAGAACAATAATTCCAAAAGAAGGTTCGTAAATACAACGAAAAACAAAGACACACATTTTTATTTTTTTTAAGACTCGGCTAAACGATTCGGGAAATGTAAAAACGAAATCCAAAGAAAGCAAACATTGTTAGTAAGTACCCTCCCCTAGACTTACTTCACACCGTCTCGGTGTGAGAATAAATCGTAGAGAAAGGTAAAGACGTACGTAAACTAAGAAAATGAAAAGTGGATAATACAATGGGTAGAGGGAATACGCTGCTCAACGAGCGGTGTCGTCCGGGCTAACGCTCCTGCTCTGGCCAGGGTGTTTCATGCGTCTCGAAATGCGTGCATTAGGATCGGATAACTCCCATGTATCATCGGTCTCTGAGGTCCCGTGTCCAACAACGAGATCATCTCCATCGTTTTCAGCTGTGTCAGTATTCGCGTCCAGTTCCGCGCGGAAACAAGATGGTGGTCGCGGGCATCTGATCTTGGCTAACGCACCCCACATCTTCTTCATCATACCGTGGTTCTTCCTCTGCGTCTCCACCATCCATGCTCTGTATTCGCCCTCAGAAGCATCTGCAGATAGAGGTGGAAAATCAAACTCACCAGATACTCCAGAAGGAGCATCTCGATCGGGTCATGAGGCTGAGACGTCTGCCCATGTTCCTGCTGAGTGAAGATATGAGGTACATGATCATCATCCAGAGGAGGCTGTGGTTCTCCCGAGGTTCCTCCTCTGCGCCTGGTGGTGGTAACTGGGACTGCGCAAACGTGCTTTGGTGGTGGTAGGAATTCGATGTTGCTTGGGTTAGTCACTACGGTGATGTCTGTCTGTGGTAGCGCGCAGTGCAGGAGATGGCCCTGTCGATCGGCGAACTCATAGGTGCCATCCACCGTGAGGATTAAACAAGCCTTGAGATGTTTTTTGTCCAAGTAAGTTAACTTGTCCTAACACTTGTAACCTAGGGGATTGATCTCATGATGCATGAAGAGAGCAGTAAGCACACTTCCAATACACTCTCTCTTTTTCTTACTTCCCAAGAACAGTGTATTCTTGCCCACCAGAGTTCGAGCAAAAAACCAGGCCCAAGTTCACATCATACGGTGTGTGGTAATGATGATGGTTGTCCTTAGACAACTTGTCCCCAATCCCATATTGAAGCAACATTAACTCATCAATTCGGACTACACCAACTTCGTTCTTTGCAAACATAATGTTGTTGATTATTTTAGCAACCACACGGATGGAGGGGTTCCTAATCCGTGCTTGCTTCGCATACCTGGGTTTAAAAGATCCTGCAGCAATGAGTCTCCAAAGCGTTGCTCGATTAGGAAAGTCCACGGGAAAGTTAGTTTCCGCTTTCCGATGGTCGAAGCCGTAGACCTTGCAGAGATCTTTGATCGAAATCTAATAAAGTACCCCGCTAGAGAAGTAAGACAATGAAGCTTCTACGACTTTCTCGTGCTTCGGATTTGCAAAACTCAGCCTAACCGAAGATAGGAATTGGCGCACCAAATCTGGATAGACCAGATACTCCCTCAAGGCAATGTGACCGAACCCAATTTTACTCAGTATGGAGTCCACATCCTCTCGTATGCCCATAGCGTCCAAAGTTGTGGGGCATATGATCTTCGTTGGCTCCATCTCAACCGTGAGAAACCTGTTGTAGAATAGTGAATCAAAATCATCCCAAGCTTCTCCTACTTTTCTGCTATGATAACGAGTGGTCTGGCTGAGATCATCAGGTGTAATGCTCGTAATAGTCACTCTCGAACCGGGCACCTTCTCGTCGAGGCCATGGCAGTGCGGTTAACGGAGTTGTATCCGAGCTAGAGGCCGCATTTGTATCAACTCGGGTTTGGTTTGCTTCCTTCCGTTTCTTCGTTGCTAGCTGTTTGGCTTGTGATTTAGGACCATTGTCTGCAAAACAAACAATATAAGCATTTAAGAAGTTTTTCCCAAAATACGACAAACATTCAATTTCAAAATTTGAAGAATTTATCATCAAGAACTGATTGTGCAGTCAAGTAAATTTATGATGATTTTTGCAATTTGATTGTGCAGTCAAGTAAATTTATCATCAACAACTTCAAACTCACAACAATCTCCAACTAGAATTTCCAAATTTCTCAAAATCGATCTCTTTTTACAAATTTCTCAAAATTCCTCACAATCCCCTAATTCTTTCCAAGCACACAAATTCTAGGTGTTTCCAAGCAATACCCAACTGAAAATCGGTCCATAGCATGTGTCTAAAGCATAGAACAATAAAAGAACAAGCTAGGAATACGATTTTCATTTTCACAAATTTGAACCTAGAATTTTCAGACTGAAGAAGGGGATTTCGAGTGCCATACCTTTGCAGATCGAGGATGGAGATGTGAGAAACAGAAAGATGGTGAAAAATAGAATGGGATAGACCCAAAAATCGTTCGAATCCGTTGAGAATTGAGAAAGTTATGAGAGATTTGGGTTAAAACTTCAAAATCCCCTCAAGAACTGATTTTCGAAAATTATGAGAGCAATAGGGGGTTTGATCGATTTTAATCGTGCACAGGAAGAAGGAAACATGTTTTCCGGTTTAAATCGAGTGGGAATAAACCGCAAAATTGAACCAAGACTCACATGTGAATCGGATCGATCGTTCCCCTTATGTGGATCGATCTATCCAGCTTACCTTGGGACGGGGAACAACTTTGGAACGGTAGTTCAGGATGTGCAAAGTCGTTCCAGAATTTCACGTTTTATGACGAACGATCGTTCCCATCATGGATCAATCGTTCCAGAGAAGTTTTTTTTTTTTTTTTTTTTTTTGAAAATTTAAATCCAAAACTAAAAATCATAAAGGTTAGTGAAAACAAATCGAAAAAGAAAATTATATACACTTACCGGTGGGTTGCCTCCCACCAAGCGCTCGTTTTTAGTCATTAGCTTGACTTTGGGGCCGTTTTAGGCGAGATGAGGATCACCGAGAGGAACGGTGTATCCCTCAGTGATTCCGTTGTCAGCGAGATAGGGCTTAAGACGCTGACCATTGACAACGAATGCGCCTCCTTGTCGGTTACGCAACACGACCGCTCCGTAAGGACGGACTTCCTTAACCGTGAAATGACTGGACCATCTTTACTTTAGCTTTCCCGGAAAAAGTCTCAAACGAGAGTTGAAAAGCAGCACCTGATCATTGGCAGAGAAATTCCTCGGGATAATCTTCTAGTCATGATAAGCTTTGGTTCGTTCCTTGTAGATCTTGGAGTTCTCATACGCCGTGTGGTGGATCTCATCCAACTCGTTCTATCATACTCAGGATTGCGATGACTTGAACTCGCAGAAAGATTTTAAATAAGCTCATAAGCTTCCTCTTTGGTTTTCGTCATGAAGTTACCATTGCTGGCTGCATTCAGACAATTCCTGGAATCCCAATCTACTCCATCGTAGAAGATGTTCAGCACTTGCTCGTCTGAGTAGCCATGATGAGGGCATTCCCTTAGATATTCTCTAAACCGCTCTCATGCTTCATTGAAAGGTTCACCGCTGTTTTGCTGAAACTGAGTGATCTTGGTTCTGAGAGAAGTTGTCTTGGATTTGGTGTAGAACTGATCAAAGAAGGCTGACCGGATTGCATCCCAAGAATTCAAAGAACCCGGCTCTAGAGATTTGAGCCATCTCGCTGCTCGATCAGCTAAAGAGAAAGAGAAGAGCTTGCACTTCAAATAGTCCGCAGGGACTCCGTTTAAGCTTGTTGTGCTGCAAATCTCTTCGAACATCTCAATGTGATCCATGGGATTTTCTGAAGTTTTCCCATAGAAAAGATGTCTCTCGACAAGAGCAATTATCTGAGGTTTGATCTCGAAATTTTGCCTCTGAACAGGCGGTGGACTAATAGCGGTTCTGTCCTGGTAGAATTGGTGAGGAGTATCAATAGCCTTGATAGGTCTCCGTGGAGGCTGTCTTTGATTCAACTGGTGTTGAGCAGCAGCATCTTGCCTCCGAGCTTCAGCTCGTCTATGGACATCAGCAGCAGCAACTGCTTGGTTTGCATTGGCGTTTGGATCGCCATCGCCATCATAAGCAAGAAGAGGAGGGTTCAAAAGGTTCCCTTCCTCACCATACTCGTGATGATCGTCTCTATCAAGAGGCAGATTTTGATTGTCCGGTAAGTTAGTCATTTCTCTTCTTTGCAATCTAGCTCTGTTGTTTTCTCGTTCCACTTCTGCCAAATCTTCGTTGTTCAACTCAAGCAGATTTTCAGAACCTTGGCTCATGGTCATGTACATGAGATGCACGAAAAAGAGCAACAATAAAACAAGTTAGTAACGACAAAAAGTAATTCTTAGTCTGAACTTTCGCCCAAGACTCATAGGCAACAATTGGTCCCTGGCAGCGGCGCCAAAAACTTGATGAGCTCAGGTTTTAACCCTATATGTAACTACCGCAAGTGCACAACAATATGAAGTAGTAATGTAGGGATCGAATCCACAAGGACCAAGCATTACGACTATGAGAATGCATGATGAAATTAAAGCTAAGACGAATGACAGATTTTTGTTGGTTTTATGGTTTCGAAACTAAAACGGTGTAAATTCAAATAAAGAAAGCGTTAAGCCTCGGGTGATATTGCGGAAAATCACGAACAACGGTTAATGCATCTTAAACAGGGGATTGCATTAAGAATCGTCTAGAACTCAAACCTAATAATAGATTAACCTCATCTCGGAGTATTAATCCATATGCTTAAAACTATGAAGACTAAATCACGTTGAATTCAAAGGTTCTAAGCATGCTTTTCTAGTCCGATTTGATAAGTTCACAAAAACGTCTTAACATCAACTCCCGTTGGATAAGGACGCTTTGCTCATCTAGGATATTTCCGGCATCTAAACAAACACTCTCGTGCGCTAGATAACCTAAGATCATGAACTAAGTGATCAGTTTAATTCAAGCATTAAGAACAACCTAGACGAAGAATCCACCGAATAAACCCCCATTTAATCTATCCTAAACCGTTAAATCATGAAATCCCTTAACACCCTTGGCCTAACTAAGAAACTACTCACTCATAGTTGCAGAACAAATACAGAGAAAAGATGAAGAACACATGATCAGCAAAACGGAAATTGAAAAGAGATTAAGAAAACTTCTCCAATATGTAAAATCAAAGGTTTGCTTTCCAAGCTTACAAATCACCAAGATCAAAGAGAGTAGTAGAAAAACAGGTTGATATGATACATCTGGTCTTTGACTAGTTATTTTAGAGTTTTGGTCGTCAAAGGGGAGAAAATTATAGGTGAAATAGTAACAAAACACGTTTTTACACTGTTTGCAGGAGGGGGAACGATCGTTCCAGGAATGGGAACGATCATTCCAGGAAGGGGAACGATCGTTCCAGAAGTTTATGATCGATCGTTCTGGATCGTGAATTCGTTCCAAGATTTTACGTTTTTTGGGGAACGATCGTTCCGAATGGATCGCTCGATCTGTGTTGCTTCTCACGTTCCTTCTGGAAATTTATGATTTGGTGGATCGATCGTTCCAATAGGGGGAACGATCGATCCCCTCTTTTCTTCGCTCAGTTTTCGCTGTTTTCCGCCCTAAATCCCCAAACTCTGTCAGGCAATGCCTTTGGACCTGAAAAGACTCTAAATGGACTAAAAAGGCTCGATAAAGACTCAAAATTATATACAAAACACGGGTTAGAATGCGTTAAAACGCAACACATCACCTGCTTCCACACATCGACAGATTGGTCGAAGCCACTGCTGGAAACGAATTACTATCCTTCATGGACGCCTTTTCGGGCTACAACCAAATACTCATGCATTCCGACGATCGAGAAAAGACATCCTTCATTACCGACCGCGGCATCTATTGCTACAAAGTCATGCCGTTCGGTCTAAAGAATGCCGGAGCAACATACCAACGACTCGTCAATCGCATGTTCGCTAGTCAGCTCGGCAAAACTATGGAAGTATACATCGACGACACGCTCGTCAAATCCCTTATCGCCAAGGATCATATCGGCCATCTCAACACGTGTTTCGACATACTCAACGAGTTCGGTATGAAGCTTAACCCCACCAAGTGCACATTTGGTGTAACGTATGGAGAGTTCCTCGGCTATATCGTAACTCAGAGAGGAATCGAGACAAACCCCAAGCAGATATATGTAATCCTCGATCTTCCGTCTCCAACAACCAAACGGGAAGTCCAACGACTAATTGGTCGTATCGCCGCACTTAACATATTCATCTCCAGATCAACCGACAAGTGTTTACCCTTTTATCAGTTACTCCGAGGCAACAAACACCTCGAATGGGACGATAAATGCGAAGAAGCGTTCAAACAGCTCAAGGAGTACCTGTCAACTCCCCCGATCTTGGCCAAACCCAAAGACGGAGAAACTCTTTACCTTTATATCGCGGTTTCCACCTCGGCAATCAGAGGGGTCCTAGTTCGGGAAGACCGAGGCGAACAAAAGCCCATTTTCTACATCAGCAAGTCATTGGACGGGGCCGAGTCTCGATATCCCACGCTTGAGAAACTTGCCCTCGCCGTGGTCACTGTAGCTCAAACATTTCGCCCGTACTTCCAATCACACTCAAAAACCGTCCTTACCGACCAACCTCTGCGAACCATTCTACACAGCCCAAGCCAGTCCGGCAGACTTGCCAAATGGGCCATCGAGCTGAGCGAATACGATATTTATTACAAAAATCAAACGAGTATCAAGTCCCAAGTACTCGCCGACTTCCTCATCAAACTGCCGCAAGAATTCATCAGTACCGACGTCCAGGCCACCGACCAATGGATCCTTCACGTCGATGGCTCATCATCCCATCGCGGGTCGGGAGTAGGCATCCGCCTTCAATCTCCAACTAGAGAAATATTGGAACAGACATTCCGACTGGAGTTCAACGTGTCAAACAATGAAGCTGAGTACGAAGCATTACTCGCCGGATTACGCTTGGCCAAAGCCATTGGGGCAACTCGCATACATGCATACTGCGACTCCCAGCTCGTCGCAAGTCAATACAGCGGAGAGTACGACGCAAAGAACGAACAAATGGAAGCATACCTAAAACTCGTAAAGGAGCTCGCAACCGAATTTGAATCCTTTAACCTTACCAAAATCTCACGAGGAGAAAACGCCCCGGCCGATGCACTCACCGTTTTAGCTTCCAGCTCGGACACTCACCTTAAACGAACAATCCCGGTTGAAAGCATTCCCCAACCAAGTATCGGGAAACCAGAAACCTGCAACATTACTACACGCAGACGTAATTATGAGGAGCAGCCCGCTACCAATCCCAACCTGCGAAGGAGAAAACAAAACCCAAGTACGGCACCCGAACTTAACGCCGACATCGAACTCAATATCGCGCAAGACCCGGACCTACAGAATCACTCCGATGACGATAACGAGGAAGTATCTAAAGGAATT
Organism: Eutrema heterophyllum; assembly: GCA_002933915.1. Classification (NCBI taxonomy): domain Eukaryota; kingdom Viridiplantae; phylum Streptophyta; class Magnoliopsida; order Brassicales; family Brassicaceae; genus Eutrema; species Eutrema heterophyllum. The sequence continues at coordinate 33,071 of PKMM01015931.1, read as the reverse complement.
CACGCCCCAATGGATATCGAAGCCGAAGAAGAAGAAGAGCCCGAAGATTGGACAATCGATATCAAGATGTACGTCTATGAAGGAACGTTCCCGGCCGACAGATGGGCAGCTCGGCGACTTAAAATGCGGGCTGCCCATTACATCGTTCTCAAAGGTGAACTCTTCCGATGGAGCGCGTCAGGCGTTCTCTTAAAATGCGTCACTGGTTAAGATTTTTATGAAGTCATGAGTAAGGTGCACGACGGCAATGGTGGAAATCCCTCCGGAGATCGCTATTTCGCCTTAAAAATAAAAAAGGCAAGCTACTATTGGCCAACGATGCTGGCAAGCTATGAGAAGTTCGTGGCTAAATGTTAAAAATGTCAACGACACGGCCCGATGATCAATCTACCAACCGAACTTCTAACAACATCGATAGCACCTTAGCCCTTTAGGCGATGGGCAATGGACATCATCGGCCCACTACGGCGTTCCACCACACAAAAGCAGTTCATCCTCGTCATGACTGCTTACGTCACCAAATGGATCGAGGCCGAATCATACGCCGAGATACATGCTCTAGATGTCAAGAAATTCCTTTGGAAATACATCATATGCCGACATGGAGTTCCGTACAAGATCGTCACAGACAATGGACCGCAATTTATTTCAACATTATTCGGCGACTTTTGTGCTAAGTGGAAAATTCGACTAAGTTTTTCTACACCAAGATACTCACCAGGCAATGGCCAGGCCGAGCCGACCAACAAAACCGTTATCGACGGACTCAAGAAAAGATTGGATACGAAAGAGGGACGATGGGCCGATGAACTCGATGGGGTCTTATGGTCCCACCGAACAACACCCCGACGATCAACCGGACAGTCACCTTTTTTCTTAGCTTATAGAATGGAAGCATTATGCCCCGCCGAGCTCAACATCCCAACCATTCGTCGAACGGTGCTGACACAAAATCTCGAATCTAGACATACTCGAAGAACAACGCGGACATGCACTACTCCGAATCCAGAATTATCAACACTTAGCAGCACGCTACTACAACAAGAAAGTACGAGGTCGACATTTCAAGGACGGTGACCTTGTCTTACGAAAAGGTTTCCAAGGAACCGAAGAAAAGAATGCAGGCAAGCTCGACACTAATTGGGAATGACCTTACCAAGTAATGCGAGTCGTCAAACCCGGTGTCTACGAACTCATGAAGATGGACGGAACCCCGATCCCATGATCTTGGAATTCGATGAATCTCAAGCGATACTACTATTAAGTTCGGCATCGAGCCGACTTGAAAAAAAAAAAAAAAAAAAAAAGAAAGATCACCGAGCTCCTTCAATAAAAGCTCGGTTTCAATACCGATGTAACTAAGAACTACGAACGGCTTGATCCTTCTTTTGAGGGTACGTAGGCAGCCCACCTCGGGCTCAGCTATGACTTTAATAAAAAATTTCAAAGTATTTTACAAAAGCCGAACTTAAGCAGTTCGCCGAACCCAAAAAGTTCGTATTCTTCAAAAAGCCGAACCCGAAAAGTTCATATTCTTCAAAAAGCCAGACTCAAAACAGTTCGCCGAACTCGAAAAGTTCGCATCTCCAAAAGGCCGAACTCAAAAAACCAAACTCAAAGAAGATCGCTTAACTCGAATAATTCCCACCTAAAACCATCGCGGTTTCACACATCGACGTCATGGCCAGGCGATCGATATAAATATATAAGCCGAGCTTCGTCTCGCACGCATCCTCATGGTGCTATGGATAACACACCTTCCATGTTAAGCCGGGACCTGTCCCGCACCGAATCCGCTCTCAGATCATCCGAGCTAAGTAAGCCGAGTCCGTCTCGCACACTCCGATTCGATCTGAGAATACCTAGAGTATCTTAAGACTAGCTCACTATGCACTCTTATGCTAAGCTCTAAGGTAAAGCCGAACGTTTCCTCTCGCAAAATTAAGCCGATTTCTCAACAATCGCAAAACTAATAAGCCGATTTTTCAACAATCGCAAATTAATAAGTCGATCTCCCAAAGATCGTCGATCTCGAATAGGTCAAAGAATCGAGTTCATCCTCTACACCCCGGCTAAGACCGTATTCTTTACGGCCCCAATTTTGTGTATGGTGAACCTGAGAGGTTCGTATCATTTTACGACCTCACAAAAAAACGAACTCAGTATCAAAAAGAAAAATCGATTAAGAACATAAACCGAGATCAGAAATCGATTAATAAGAAAAGATACCCCAAATTCATTAAAAGCCGAATTAGGCAGCAAAAAGCGTCCTTAGGCAAAAAGAGTTCACAAAAAGAAAAGCCAATTCGGGCAAACCGTTATATGGTATACATAAATAAGAGTTTATCGAACTAACAAAAAGCAATAAAAAGGAGAAAGAAACTATCAGATAGCTTAATCCCTTACAACACTCGCCCGGTCACCCGAAATCGTGGGCTGATTCGAACCGAACATGTCAAGACACGGCGGGACTTCCACCCCAATCGGCAAAGAGATCTCCGGATGAACGGTCTCGACAAACGGCGACACCGTGAGGTCTTCTTCAGTAAGGTCGCAAGTCGCGATCGCTTCATATTCGGCCGACTTCTCAGCCTTGAGCTTCTTCAGCTTTTCAATACGAGCCGGCGGAACAACAATGCCGTCCTTCTTCTCGAGGACCTCACAAAAACTAAGGACTCCATGGATCTGGTTGATACCAAGGAACAGTTTCTTCTGCCGATCGATGGCAGCAAGATGATTTTTCACCTTTTGGAGACAAACCTGACACTTCTCGGTCACCTATTTTCGTTTCATAATTTCCCGCGTACGAGTCCCCCTCAGACGAGTCGTCTCCTTTTCCAGATTTTGGACGGCCACATCCCTATCTACCTTAAGCTCGGCATTCGCAGCTCTTACCACAGCTAACTCCTTTTTAAGTTTGGCAATGGCAAAATCACCAGCTTCCGACCTCGCCAGCTCAGCAAGCAGCCCTTTCTGCAATTCCTTGGCAGCATCTCCAACTTTGATAGCCTCACGACGCGCTATAACGAGCTCGCGATCGTATGTCCCAACAAGCTCGTTCGTCTGAGCCACCATCTATAAAGGAAATAAAAGAAGGCTGTCATTTCAAAACTCAATCAAAATTAAGAAGAGTAAAGCGGTTGGCAGTCTTTACTTACATCGGCAGTTGTACGAGCTAACTTTTTATAAGCTTTTGACTGGAAGAGATCTTCGGTTGGAGGCAATTCCTGGGTGTCGAAAGTCAGCTGCCAATACAGGTCAGCGCACGCCTCCACATCATATTTGTCATAGTCGAACTTCACAGAATGAGTCGAAGGCTCGGAAGTTCGCTCTCTTTTTGATGCAGCATTCCGATCTGAGCGACTATCTCTAACGGCCTCAATACGCACCGTTATAGTATTTTCGCCCGCATGGGGGGGAGTTTGGCCCTTTGGCCCCTCGCTTCGACGACCTCCTGGTCAAACTCTTCCTCTTCTTTTTCTTTTGCCTTTCAGCCTCCAGCTCGGCTCCGGGATTTACTTCCCCTACAGCAGGAACCTGTCTTTCTTCAAGAACCGGCTCCTCATCATCAACTTGCTCCTCTTCAACAGCCTGCTCCTCATCATCAATCTGCTCGTTTTGATGGTTGGGAGAGATCTCGGCAAGGTTCTTGTCATCCTCCAGATCGTAATCAAAGTTGGGAATGTCATCGATCTTCATTTTCTTCCTCCGACCGAGTGGATTAGCTAAAACAGAACTCGAGAATTAGAGAAATGGCGATGTCAAAACAAATTAAAAGTTGCCGAGAGGAAACCTTTGAGAGCTTGTTTAGCCTTCAAGTCAAGTTTCTCCTGGTACGCTTCCGGCCAACGAACCTTCCCAGCCGCACTTAGCCTCTTCCCGTGCTCGGAAGTAAAACATGGGATTGTTATAAGGATGCTCAGAGTGTGACGAACTGAAAAAACAAGATGGAAAATGGTTAGACAAGATAAGTCGAAAGACAACTAAGTGAAGACCGATATCTACCAATGGGAATTCTCCATTGAGTCCGGTAGTTTCCATCAGGCCGCTCTACAGAGAGATCGTCAATCCGAAGATAAAAATAGCGAGTACTCCAACTGTTAACCTTGCTCGGTTTGTTTCACGTAACAAGATTGTACTCCGGTTTGCATTTGTCGACAGGAACCAAGGTTTCTGTCTCGCGATGTTAACACATAACAACCTCTCGAACACCCGGACATCAATCGGAATGTCGCAATCTTCCCCAAGGATTAGAAGCCCAACGATATTGATAATCATGGCAGGCTGGAGCTGGGAGATCGCAACACGTCGACGCTTACAATAACAGTAAAGAAGCTCGGGTTTAGGAAATTCAAGACCACAACTTCTGAAGTAGTCCTCATACATGCATATGTAACCTTCAGGCGCATCCCAAGGTCTCTGATCGTCATTCAGAATACGGAAGACGATCTCATCTTGAGCTCCACATCGTTCCAGAGTACTTAGAGCGGTCTCCCTTTTAGATCGGGTCGGCCCGACACTAGCCGGTGTAACAAAGATACGAACTGTTAACAGGGCAGCCTCTTTGGTTGGATGAACTGCTAACAGAGCAGCCTCTTCGGTTGGTGGAACTCTTTCTTCTTCAGCTTTAGTAGGCTGAGTGGCCAATTCCATGTCATGCCGAACTTGACTACTCACCTCGGCAGTCTACTCGCCTTCGAACTGGACTCGGGCATCTGTCTCGCGATCTTCTCGATCCAAGAGTTGCGAAACTTGGATAACAGTCCAGGAACAACCATGATCGGCGAGAGCAAAACGAGAATTGCGTCTGACTAACTCTTGTCTAACCCCGCTCAGACCGTCGTTAGGACGAATCGTTGGGGTTCGAGTCACTAACGAACAACTCGAGAGCGATGTTCGGATCCTTGGGAGAAGGAGCTCGGTCGTTAACAGAAGTTGATGAAGATGTCGAACTCATCTCGATCAAAGGAGACAAAACCGGAGCGATATGACGAAGAACAATTTGAAGATGGATCGGAATACTTGAAGATCCTCGAAGCAGAGCAGAGAAACCACGACGGCGACCGATCGGAGAACTTTAAAGTAAATAATAAATCTAGAGATAAGGGAGAGTGCTAGAGAGAGAAAGTGAAAGTATACCTTTTATGAGCAAGAGTGAAGTGAAGAATCAAAGGAGTCGAAGGGTATTTATTGAATAAAGAGCAATTATGGCGACTCCTCGATTTCCGCAACGGTTAGAGAAACAGAATTGACACGTCTTCTCGAAAAAGATTGGCCGAGCTCAAAAATATCCGAACTCAAGAGTTGTTAAGAGATAAGGAAGCCAAGTCGAATCAACCGATCTCAATTCTAACCGAGCTAAAGAATCCATGAACTTCGCCGAACTCAAAGAAATCATTCGCCGAACTGAGAGGGGGACTAATTGTTAGAGGTGAGTTTAGCACTCTCTGGTTTAGCCCAATTTGAACCGAGACTGGTTTGATCGACTCTGGTTTACGATGCTTCGGACCCAGGGAAGAAAGGCCCATGTTCGCAGAGCCGAACTTTGGGCCCGAGACAAGCCCATCTCGTCATGGCGCCAACATCCAAAGCCCAAAGAAGGCCCAACTCGTCACGGCAGAGACCGACCTCCGAGATTCGCAGAACATTTCCTTATCTCGGAGAGATATCGGGAAACTTTCCCCTTCCTGAAGGAACTAGGAAAAGGAAGTTTTCCTTTCACGAACCGACTTCAAACCTTATAAATAGAGAGGACCTTGCCTCATTCTCATTCACTCACAATCATCGAAGAGACCTAAGAAATAAAGAGCTCGCATAAGCCGATCTTTGTTTCCTTTGTTCCTCAAGTCTTTTTTTACCGATCTCAACTTTCTTGTAACGTTCGCCGAGCTCAATCAATAAAACGATATTCCGACTTAAATTTACTGTTTTACCTCTTACAATCAAAAATGTCATTTACAAAGAGATTTTCAACGATCTCCAATACAAAGAAACATATATTTCAAATCATCTAAATAAGTATGCACATTTGAATTTTTTTTAACTAATCAAACCAAAAACAAACAAGTAGGAGAAGAAAACCAGCAAAGAGAACAAAACCAGGAATGAGGTTACTAATGGAGTGGTGGGGCATAAAGTGGACAAGAACGGGATAATCAGACCGGTGAAGCTGTCCCTATTGGTGTTGGGCACTTCCCAAACGTTGTCACACTTCTCTTCTTTCTATTATTTATTAATTAAAACTTATTATATACTTAATTCACTTCTATTTATGTCACCAATTTTGGAGCTGAAATCCATGACACCTAAGCTTTTTTGTGTTCTTAGAAAATGGCACTTTATTAAAAAAAAAATCTGAAAAACTAATCAAAACAAAATATTAATACACATCAATTTTTTTGAGGTAATTAACCACATAAACTTTAATTAAAAGATTTTCTGTAAACAAACCCTTCATGACTTTTACAAATTTACCGTTCACATCTTAAAAATGCAGGTCAACCTTCCACCTGTCGGTCAAACCATTATACAACCCTCCATTCGCCGATCAAACTGTTAACACAAGAAAATCCACTTGCGGACACATTCAAAACGAACAAAATTTTTAACTTTAACAAAAGAAGATGAAAAAAGGGGAAGAAAACCTTAATTTGGACGAGTTTGGGCTAGAAGTACAAAAGAGGCACTGATTCCCACTCACAAGGCGATTCTCCATTCCTCGATATCCAAATCAGAATCCTAAGCCTCTGATTTCATCTTAGGTTCCGAGGAGTTTTTCCGGTGACAAAACCTTTTCTCGAGAAAGAGGATATGCAATAATAAGAACATGTTCCCACTAAGATCCTTAAATCCTTTTTCTGGATTTTGCATTAAGAATAATAGTTTTTCCATGATATTTGCTCAAAATGATCCACCAAATATGTGTCTATTATGGGTTTTAGTTTTTGAAATTTTATGTTTAGTTTATCTCTAGAACATTAGTGGCTTTTTGATCCTTGTGATTCTGCTTTTTTTTTTTTTTGCTTTTAACAACGATGAAAAAAGGAATAGATTTTCTATAGGGTAATATTGATTTTTTTTTCAAGAGGTCATTGGCAACAAGTCTCTGAAAATGCGCTGGATTTCTATATTTAGTGACAATTGACATCCTCTTCTATGATCATATGGGTTTTTTTTTTCTTTTTTAGTTTTATGGATTTTTTGTTTTAATTGATTGTGTTTTTTTTTTTTGCCCATNTTTATCTTCTATATGTGCCAGCTAAAATTTGGGGTCAAGGCCAATGAAACACTTAGTAATTTGTAATCAAAATTACTTTAGTTCCTCTAATTTGCTCCCGTAGGTTCATACCTTGGACCTGAGACTGAGAGGTCATTTTGTTTGCTCGCTCATGAATTATGGTTCTTTGTTGAAAAAAGCTGGTTGGGATATCCCCGCGAAAGACGTCCATGCTTTTTGTAAGCTCACTCAAGGTCAGTAACTAAAGCAAAATAATATGTATTTTATTTTAGTAAAAGTAATGCTACGTTTTTCTCTTACACCAAAATATGTTTATTATCTTCAATTTGACATTTTAACTGTTTTGCATCCAACCTCATTTGCTCGCGGATTTGACAGAGAAAGCAATGCTTTTTAATTTGATGAGGGAACTGGTATATACTGTGCTTTGATCTTCTACCTTTCAATTTTCTAGCAATATCCTTTTGGCAAAAAAAATTCCGGGTACATTCGGGTACGTGTACTACTGGTATAATCCAGATGGGTACAAGAGACATGGCATGTTCTTTTTAACTTATCTATATTTTTATTTAATATCATCTTGTATATAAGATATAGTTTCAATATTAGTCGAAATTAATTATGGAACTCTTACGAAAATGTTTAAGTGCGGCAATCGCAGTCTCAAAAAAGATCAAATCCCGTGGCATGAATAGTGAGCAAGGATGTTATCTAAGTGGTTGTGAAGAGGAAAGTGTAAATTACCTCTTTTTCAATGTATTTTGGCTAGACAGGTGTGTGTGCTATCCAACTTTCCCTCACCTCATACAAGTTTTTCGAAATCTCTTTATGACAACATGACAATGACGGTGGATATAAATAAACCTTTTAGTTTTGGAAGTTGAAGACGCAACAAACGAAAAAGTCAGCATGCGAGACTTCTCAAATTCCAAGTTTTCGAAGTTCTCAGATAAAAAATAAATGCAAAATGTAGAATATGCATGCATAGTATGTAGTATTTGTACACTTAGAATTATAGGCACATATGAAATGACAAATTTATTTACTTAAAATAGAGTAATCTAAAACTTACAAATAAGTTACAACACTCAAGAGCTTATGCTAACAGGTTTCAAAACTAAAATTATTTCTTATATAGTTGACTGATTTTTATTTAAAATATGATATTTCAAACGTTTACTCTCTTACATATTTAAATTTTTCCATCTAAATATAGAAAATAAATATTTAAATATTAAATTAGATATAATAATTCAAGAAAATACTAAAATTAGTTTCAAATGTGGATCCAAGATATTCATCTTTTTATCTATTTAACGATAAAAACTGGTAAAATATGTCACTAAATCAACAAAAATATATATATATACGATGAAAAAAGTCTGCGGCGTAGCGCGGGTATTTACCTAGTTTTGTCAATTATTTCATTTTTCATCCAAAAGATTATAACACGCCTACTAAGGGTGTTTAATCTTGTAAAACTGAACCGAACTAGAGAGATATGATTTGGTTTCGGTTATACCATATAACCCATATGGATATCATTTTATAGAAACCGTAGGGGATATGGTTCGGTAATAAACCGATCAAACCAAAAAAACGATTGATTAAAATATAGTAATATATAGTAGTATAGTTATATGTAAAGTATGTAATATAAGCTGTAACATCCCTATCTTGGCTAGGATTTGTATGTTTCTCGTTCGTTAAATTTCTGGTTTAAGTTGATTTAATAATCATTCCGGAATATTCATGTGACTAAATCTTTCCTTTTTATTCATTCTCATCTAAAATGTTATATTTCCTTTTTAAATAAACTCAAATATTTTTTTTTCTTTTATTTTTCCTTCTTCCCCAAGTCTTAGGTTTTAGTACAAATACCCATCTAATTCCCCTCATTCTCTCATCACTAGAAAACCCTAGCTCTCTCTCTCTCTCTCTCGTCCGCGACTCCTCTCTCTCTCTCCTCTCGCCGTTTTCTCTCTCATCTCTCTCTCCTCCTCTGCGAAACCCTAACCCTAAAAGATGACCTCTACTCCTTCCTCTTTGCTCATAAGTCCGTCCATGTCCGATGATGAAGATTTCTCCTTTATACTCCATCGCTGTCCTCCTGGACCGATGAGAGATGAGATGGAATCTAGGCTCCGAAATCTCATCGGGAATTGATGTGATGTGCCCTTAACCACCACTGCGATCTCTTCTTCTCTCTCGTTGCGGATCTCGTCGTTACAGGAGGTGAACCAGGCAGCCGCAGATGCCATGGGTCTTGCTCCGCTGGATCCAATGAGGCTGGCGGCCCTTGAAGCGCAGCTTGAGGACGAATACCCTTCCCCGCCTCCTTCTCCTCGTCTGTCTCCTCCACATGTGCCAAGGTGAGGACTCGTTGCCCCTCACTTCCTCTCAAAATGTGTTTTAACTGTTTTTGATAAGTCTTCTTTTAAAACCTAGCTTCCCACTAAACGAGCTATTTGATTCGCTTAGTGTTTCTTGTTGTTTGCTAATTTGACTATNTTAATTAGAATGTTCATATCTAACAATAAATATATTATGTAGATTTGTTTTTTAAAAAGACTTGTTTGGCAACATGTTTAGTTAATTCAGATAAAGTATAGAAATATCTATACTAATATCTGTTTGGACACAAAATGTTTTGATAAATGTTTGACAACAAATTTAATATTTGTTTGACAACAAAATTAATATTTGTTTGGCAACATGTTCAATTTATTTTAAAAAATAAGGGGTGTTTGGAAACATATTCTAAAAGTGCTTCTGTTTTAATAGTATAGATACAATACTATATTCTAGTGAATCCGATTTTGAATCCGATTTTGAATCCAATTTTGAATCTGATTTTGAATCCGATTTTCAAATATTGAAGTTAAAACTCACATAATTTTATATCAAACCAAACATAGTTATGGTTTTCGGTTAAAAACCAAATAAACCAAAAACCGAGAGTTTTCAAACTGAACCAAACCAAAGTAGATATGTTTTCAATGAAGTAACTATTTTTAACTAACCGAATAACCGAAAGACCAACAAAACCGAACCGAAACCGAAATGAAATCCGAATTGAACGCTGGCCTACTCAAGGTTATGACTTTTATCAACTTACTCGAATCGAATTCCACTCTAGATTGTCGATAAATCCTACTTGAGCCACCCGACTTGAGTAAAAAAAATAACTGGACTTAGTTTCATGTTGGCAAGGGTCTATTGCTAGCACGTTATGAAACATTGTGTCCAATACAATGGATTGTTGGAACAAGCTGAGTTCTATTTCTGTATTTTATCATCCATTCTCGATATTTTGTAATGAAGACAATATAAAGTCACAAACCCAGAGGAAAAAAAATTGCAAAGTAAATCCCAGGAGATGCAGTTCATTTGAAGATGGCGACATTCTCCTCAAAAATCAACAAAGAAGCATCAGATGTTCAAGAAGTTAGAATATGTTTCCATATGTTCAAAGGCATGTCAACTTGAGTTTGACTGAAATTATCTATGAAAGTTTCTCAAGAGAAAAAATATTTTTTTGGGCTGTGTAATGACAACAGAGTAGTTGTAGAAGTTGCAAATAAGTAATAAAAATAATACTCTCTTTGTTCTTATATAGGTGATGTTTAAGTTTTTTGCACACATATTAAAGATTCATTTAATTTTTATACTAAAAACATCATTTATTGTACATTTAAACACAATTCAACAAATAAGAAACAATATGCAAACTACAAAGGGTCAAAAAAAAATTAAAAACTATTTAATTTTGTATTGATTTGTGAGAACATCACTTATTTGAGAACAAAAAAAAAACCTCTAAAACATCACTTATTACAGAACGGAGGGAGTAATAAATTAATAGCTTGATTACCTGAGTATGACAAATATTGTCTCTGATGTAGATGTGATTAAGACAATATATTGTTTCATTTATGTAAAATCTGTGTACAGAAAAGCTGAGACATCGTTGAAACTCTATACATAGATTTTAACTCTTTTAATACCATCTCTTTCTCTTCAAGATTGAAGGTTGATACCAAAGTGATTGAAGGTTGATACCAAAGTGATTGTCACTTCCTTTAAACACTTTGAGTTTGCAAGCATGTATCTCATGAGCTGTTTCTCTTCTTCACTTCCACTCTTGTCTCAAAAAAAGAAAAAAAAAATCTTATATAATTATATACCAATGTAGTTAAATTGGGACGAATCAAGTTATAATACAAAATTGTTGAAGGTATAGATAATAGAAGGGCTTATTCATAAATATAAGAAAATATCAGACATACTCCTTATATTCTATATTAAGTGATGTTTAAGGTTTGTACACACCAATTAAGAAAGCTTGTGTAATACCATTTCTAACCCTTTTTATCATTGTTTAATTTTTAATTTGTTAAATAAATAAAATACGTAGGATTATTATTTAGTCAAAAGTTGCTGATCCCAAACTCTTTTATTCACAACCATTAATAACATCACAATTTCACATACCGGTATAAATGATCAATTTATTATTCTTAGTCAAATTTCTGTGTTTTTGACCTGAAGATGAAACAACACACGTACAAAGAAGATTTTCATTGTTAAAACTTTTAAAAAAAATTCAAACATGGAGCCAAATCAACGAAACATAAATTTTGTAAACCGGCAGATCATTGTTCTTGTTGCCCTTCTCTTTTTTTCATTTTGATTTTAAGATTTTTTTTTTGTTGTTTGAAGGAAAAAGAGAGTAGTAGTGTGGTTATATAACGGATGGTGGGGCGAGTTTGATAATTAATTGAGAAATTGGTCAAAATAGCATTTTTTACAAACTTTCAGTACCAAACTAGCACATACATTAAAAAAAATCATGTTTATAGCATTCAGCCAAAAGTCCATTTTAGCCATAGCGTACTCACGTTAAATAAAATATAAAAAATGAAATTTACCCAGAATTAGATCGGGAAATTTGGCGTCGAACACCGTCTCGGCGACTCTCGACGGAGCAACGCTGGTGTGAAAGGAGCAGGGGCGGTTAAGACTCCTAGAGCGATAATCGGAGCATCGATCTCGAAAACCGAGATGTTGTAAGGGATTTGCTTAACAGATTTTGTGTAAGAGGAATTGAGCTTGGAACCCGAAGCGGCGGAGCCAAATCCGACTTTGCCTTCTTTAAGATCGTTGATGTTGACGAATCCTAGTTTTCGATGGTTTGCTAGAGTGTGGTGGAGAGAGTACAAGGAGGCTTAGATGACGTAGAGTGGATGTTTCCCGGCGAGAGAAGCCATTGCGACATTGTTGAGGACGAGAAGGGTAATCGTCGTGCGGCTGTTGATTTCATCGGCGATCTTCGTCTGAGAGAGGTAGTTGTTGAAGGAGGAATTATCCGGGGAATCAATGAGGATTTGAGTGATGTTGTGCTTTGGTAGAACCGAGAATGATTGTGTTTCTCAGTTTGTCAAGCTTCCGTTTGGGGAACAATTTGCAAAAGACTCTGACTTTGAGGATGCTTTAGAGACACTTGATCATATCAAGGGCTCTGGTAATCCTGAGTCTGAAGGAAGTATCAAAGACGGTTTGTCTCCCAATAAGAGGATGAAATTGACGATGCAAGCAACCCAATTATGGCTCAGGTTTGATATTCACTACAATTTGACTATTTGTGTTCTCTCTCTATGTTAAATTGTTAATCTCATTTGTGTCAAGCGTTCAACATGCATGAAAATTGAAACTTTTTGCTGACAAGTACAACTAACATTCTTAATAATTTATTTAGTTCTGTCATTAGGATGCTGAAGAATAGTCCACTCATCTCTCTCAAACGGAGCAGCAGTTTTGGGGACAAAATACAGATCCTTCACAGATTCCAATTATGATGAATCATGCATTGGAGTTGGAGGAGAAGCATTTTGTTCCATACTCGACTCAGCCATATTTGGGACAAAACATTGATCTCCCAACGCTTCCTATGGAGGCTCAACAATAGGACAACGTCGTCCAAAACGTGGCTGCTCAACGACAACTTGAGGAAAAGAAAGCAACGACAACTCGATGAACAATCTCTTGGAGACGAAACTGCTATTACTGATTAAGAGATGGATTCAGAGATGGCTAGCTCTGGTAAAGAAGAATTGGCCGCACAGTATCGAATAAAAAACACACCAGAAGAAGAAGCTGCCTCAACGGCTGACCTCTCAAACTGCAAATTTTTTGTTCTTTCTTAAACCCAATTTAGTTTAGTAATCCATTTCTTCGTTTCTGCAATGATGTTTTCATTTTTTAGCATTATACTGTGTGATTCTTTGTTAAGTATCAATAAAATAACCTTCTATTTTTATGGATAGTCTCTGCTGATTCTGTCGAAAACATAATATAATCTTTGAGAAGCCTTGATAGTGGCAACAATATTGTAAAAGAGTTATGATTGATTATATACACCTCATTTGTTTTCCTGCACATAAACTTGGAGATACACGTTGTTTGTCTTGGTCTTTCAGGCGAATCAAAATCGGAGCTTTCATCTGAAGACGAATCTAATTCATCAAAAGGGTCCACTTCTGCAAATTGGTTCTCCTCTCTCATGGCTAATATATAGTCATATGTTCTCATCCCCTGCAAATATTTGAGCACTTCTTGTCAATGAAAGAAATCTAAAACAGAGTAATTCTGCTGGCTTCATGGCTAGGAGACTGCAAGAGTTACCTTTCTTATGAAAACTACATGGAAGAGGAAAAGCTGCCCCATGGCTAACACATTATTTTTGGTTCCAAATATACTAATTCATTATCTGTAAATATTTAGGATGTCATCATACATATTTAGTAAGGCTTTCCTAAAATGTATAAGTGATAAATTTTGTGTTCATTTATACAACAACTCAAATTGAGGAAGCCGTTCTACACATTTAGGAATACTTTTCTAAAACGTATAAATGAGAACTTTTGTGTCTATTCATACAATAACTTAAATTTAGGAAGCCGTTTTACACATTTATGAAGAGCTTCCTAAAACGTATAAACGAGAACTTTTGTGTTTATTTATACAACAACTCAAATTTGGTCAGATATGTCAACACGATATGAAAACTAAAAATCAATTTTTGTTTACTTGAATGTTTAGTAAGTTTTTAAATGGTCAAGTAATTCATCCTAAAACGTGTAATCGGAACTTATGTGTCTATTTATACAACCACTGAAAATTAGGAAGCCATCATATACATTTAAGAAGACATTCGTAAATCGTATAAATGAGAACTTTTGTGCCTATTTATACAAACGTATAAATGAGTTTGTGAAATGTTTTAGGAAGTTTTTCTAAATATTTAAGAAGCTTTTGAATTTTTTTTAGGAATGCGTTCCTAAATGTAAAGTAATTCTTACTAAAATATTTTATGAAGGGTTTTCGAATTGCTGTATAAATTAACACAAAAAAATCTCATTTATACGTTTTAGGAAAGCATTTATAAATGTGTATTATGGCTTCTTAAATTTGAGTTTTGTATAAATGGACACAAAAGTTCTCATTTACACATTTAGTAAAGCCTTCTTACATGTGTATGACAACTTCCTAAATTTGAGAAATTATATAAATGAACACAAAAGTTCTCATTTATACGTTTTAGGAAGGCTTTCCTAAACTATGTTTTCATTGATAGTGATTTGTATGTTAAAAAATTTGGCTTCTTTAAGGGTTTATATCTAGTTATGATTAGGAATTGTTGTATAAATTAACACAAAAAATCTCATTTATATAGGAAAGCATTCCTAAATGTGTATTATGGCTTCTTAAATTTGAGTTTTGTATAAATTGACACAAAAGTTCTCATTTACACATATAGGAAGCCTTCTTAAATGTGTAGGTTAACTTCCTAAATTCGAGAAGTTATATAAATGAACACAAAAGTTCTCATTTATACGTTTTAGGAAAGCTTTCCTAAACTATGTTTTCATTGATAGTGATTTGTATGTTAAAGTCTTTGGCTAACTTTAAGAGTTTATATCTAGTTATGATTAAGAGTTGTTGTATAAATTAACACAAAAAATCTCATTTATACGTTTTATGAAAGCATTCCTAAATGTGTATTATGACTTCTTAAATTTAAGTTTTGTATAAATGGACACAAAAGACTTTCTGAAATACGTTATATATCTTCCGAAATATTTTTCATTTCCAAGAAAGGATCATTTTTCATCATTTGTATCATTTAGGAAGATTTTCCGAAATACGTTATATATCTTCCGAAATACGTTTCATTTCCAAGAAAGTATCAATTTTCATCATTTGTATCTTTCTCTATCCATTGTATTTTTCATCATTTGTATCATTTAGGAAGATTTTCCGAAATACGTTATCTATCTTCCGAAATACGTTTCATTTCCAAGAAAGGATCATTTTTCATCATTTGTATCTTTCTCTATCCATTGTATTTTTCATCATTTGTATCATTTAGGAAGATTTTCCGAAATACGTTATATATCTTCCAAAATACGTTTCATTTCCAAGAAAGGATCATTTTTCATCATTTGTATCTTTCTCTATCCATTGTATTTTTCATCATTTGTATCATTTAGGAAGACTTTCCGAAATACGTTATATATCTTCCGAAATACGTTTCATTTTCAAGAAAGGATCATTTTTCATCATTTGTATCATTTAGGAAGATTTTCCAAAATACGTTATATATCTTCCGAAATACGTTTCATTTCCAAGAAAGGATCATTTTTTCATCATTTGTATCATTTAGGAAGATTTTCCAAAATATGTTACATATCTTCCGAAATACGTTTCATTTCCAAGAAATGGACACAAAAGTTCTCATTTACACATTTAGAAAAGCTTTTCTAAATGTGTAGGACAACTTCCTGAATTTGAGAAATTATATAAATGAACACAAAAATTCTCATTTATAAGTTTTATGAAAGTCTTCCTAAATGTGTAGGACGACTTCATAAATATTTACAGATAACCAAATTAGTATTTTTTTACAGAATAATCAGACTTTCATCGAGTATGTAGTTCTAATAACACATAACCATGACCAAAACCAAAAATTAATCGTGTTTAGAATGACTGCGTAAAAATATAGTAAGTTGCACAATAGTTTTCAACAAAACATTAAATTATTCATCATAACACTGACTTATTGACACAAGTTAATATTGTATATATTTTTTTCCTTAACTATGTCAGTTCCTCTAAATCCAGAAAATCAACATATTGAGATTTTCTTAGCTGATTTGCTCTTACCTTGACCTTAGGAGGGGCATCATACCATGGATGCTTCTTCTCTGCTTCTCTCCAAATTTTTCCTTGCTTCTTCATTTCATATATGTCATTTATAAATATTTAGAAAAGACTCACACAAATTTAGCAACGTCTTCCTAAATAATCAAGATACAAAAGAAGGAGTGTTAAAATTATATGTAGAACCACAACTAAAACTAAAAATACTCGTGTTACGAAAGATTTCATAGTAATTTTGTAAGACCGTCGTAAAACTTTAAGAAAACTAAAAATACTTATGTCGTGTGCAGTATCATCAGCAATCTTGGACATATCCTTAATTGAAATGAGATCCTTTGCATTAGCCTCTTTGTCGGCATCAACACACATCAAGGATCTATGCACCAAGACCAAAACTATATCAATACTCTTCATGTTCACGCAAACTTGCTGCATCCAGCTCTTCACGACCCTATATAAAAATTTTGAAACACATATATCGAATCGACATAAGCCATATATTTCTAGGACCCACCTTCTAGTGGCATTCATTACTTACCTCTACATGTGTCATATCGATCTTCCGCTTCTGGTGGCATGTCATCTTCAAGCTCGTCACCTAAAAACCAAAGACATACTTACACTCAGTACTAAAGGTGGAAGCTTTTGGAAGATAGTTACGCTCAGTGATAAAACATGTAGCAATCTAGTTCGGAAGACTTTGTATATTCTTCATGATGAAGAGCATGAACTCATCGTCTATCTTAATTTAGCATAATGGAGAAGGAATCTCAGCTGCTCTGGTCAAATCTCTTTCAGGTATAAACCTAAGCATGCTTATAAGTATGAGATAATGCTACTGAATATTGGTTTGACTGACACAACTCATGCTTCTTAATTGATTGCTACATGTTTTATCTAATAACTATGTGCTTCGTAAATCATACTAAAATGAAAATATATTCAAACTTACTTTGTCTGTTCGACCTTCAAGGACTGCTGCAACAACCAAAGCACAAGCTCCTGGTCCACAAGCCGAAGTTTCTCCTGCAGTTTGAGCACAAAGTTTACAGGTCAGATCGAAGAATATACAGAGGAGGATGAGGAGCGAAGCTCGATCCATGGATGGTGGATTAAGGAGATATATCGATGGATTTGATTGTAGAACGCTGATGGCGGCGGAGGGGTATGCGGAGTAAAATCCATCGTGGCTCCGTTGTAGATCATTCGACGTCGAAAATTGAGGAGAGAGGTGGTGTCGCCGATGAGGGATTCAGAGAGAAAATCATAGCAGTCGATGAGACTCTCGAGTCTTACAATTTTCAAAATCCCCAAACCCAAAACCCCCAAATTTTCAAAATCTCAAATAGCTAACCTCGTTTTCCAGCAATGCGAAGCTTGGCGATCTACGTCGAGGATTCTGTCAAAGATCGGCGAAAAATCCGGCGGTCTAGAGGAAGAGGATTCGAGATTTTGGATCGATGAGAAACTTTTTCCGGTGAGGTAGAAAAAATTGTGTGAAGAAATTTTTAATTGGAGGAAGATTTCTTTTTTTAATCATCAATGTTAAGTCAGTCATTTGTGCTTTAATGAATGCTAATTCAATGAGCTTTCAAATGAGGATGCTAAATTATTGAACTTTTAAGTTTTTTATGCTATTTTGTAGAATTACCCTAATTAATTTGAGTTATGGAATATTAAATGATCAATTATTTGAAAATCTATATCTCTCGTAAAACACCATAAAAAATAATTTTAGCATTGATTAATTTTTGAATTTTTGACTAAAAATTATTTCAATAATATAAGAGTAAAAAAAAAGTCATGTCAATTTTAGCATTAATTCGTAAAAATATCACATTGAAAACAAAAAAAAAATCTCTAAAACCTCGCTTAATATACAACGAGAGAGTAATAAACCCTAAAGGCCCTAAAATATTTTGTATAAAAGGAGTCACAGAGGCTGCAACAATCGCCACTACCGCAAATCTCTTTTCCCTTTTCCTCTCGTCTTTCTCATCGCTTACGGTCTAGCAACAAATATGAGACCTCCTCTTACAGGTTAGAACCCTAAAGTCTACATTTTTCTTCTTCTGTCTGTCTGTCTCCAAATCTGAATTCACTTCGTTTCCATTTCTGTAGTTTTGATTGATTTTTAGGGTTGTATTCTTGACTCTTTTGCGTCTTCACTGCTTCAATCCCATTTAGAAACTGAAAAATGGAGACTTTAATTTACACTGTCTTCTTCCGATTGGTTTAATTTTGTGGGTTTACGGATATGGTTATTAGCAGGACGTGGTGGTGGCGGTGGATTCAGAGGTGGAAGAGATGGAGGCGGCGGAGGGTTTATGGGTGGACGAGGTGGAGGCGGTGGAAGAGGAGGTTTTGGGGGAGGACGTGGAGGAAGTGCCATGAGAGGCGGAGGACGTGGCGGAGGACGCGGTGACAGAGGTCGTGGTGGACGTGGCGGTGGAAGAGGAGGAGGTCGTGGAGGAATGAAGGGAGGAAGCAAAGTGATTGTGGAGCCTCACAGACACGCAGGAGTGTTCATTGCCAAGGGTAAAGAGGATGCTCTTGTTACTAAGAATTTGGTTCCTGGTGAAGCCGTTTACAATGAAAAGAGGATCTCTGTTCAGGTATTTTAATTTTGAGGATTGATGCTTTCACTTAGATCTAAAGATGTGATTGAATCAGGACCATGAAGAGTTATAGTCGGATGATTTTTGTTGGTAATAGTTTTATCTGCTTGAGTTTTGCAGAACGAGGATGGAACTAAAGTTGAATACAGGGTTTGGAATCCTTTCCGCTCTAAGTTAGCTGCTGCTATTCTCGGTGGTGTTGATAACATTTGGATCGTAAGTCCCGTCATTAACACAATGAGTTTGGTGTTTTGTCATGGAATGTCTTGTTCTTGAATGGATATTTTTTTTGCAAACTATGTAGAAACCTGGTGCTAAAGTTCTTTACCTCGGTGCTGCTTCTGGAACCACTGTCTCTCATGTGTCTGATCTTGTTGGTCCTGTAAGTGAAGCTTATTACTAATCACTGATGTTTCCCCCTTTTATGTTCTCTGTTGTGACTTAACTTTGCTCTATTGCTTTTCTGAATGGCAGGAGGGATGTGTTTATGCCGTTGAGTTTTCTCATAGGAGTGGTAGAGATTTGGTGAACATGGCGAAGAAGAGGACTAATGTTATACCAATTATTGAAGATGCTAGACACCCTGCTAAGTACAGAATGCTTGTGGGCATGGTTGATGTCATATTCTCTGATGTTGCTCAACCAGATCAGGTTTGGTTCTACCTTATTTCTTACTATGAAAGTTCCAAGACTCCTTTATACAGTTATATATCCGCAAATGTTGATTTATATTGCATTGCATCTTTTGCTTTTATACAAAAAAACAGTTCATTGAAATCAGCAGATGATGAGTTTACTTGGATTCCCCTTCAGAACATTGTGGCTGTTGCAAACTCCAAGTTTCTGATGCTACTTTAAATATTTTTACCTTTTTTCCGTTTGTGTTCGGTTACCCAAATTTTGATGCTCTTGAGCTCTTTAGCAAATCGGTTTTATTCCCATAGTCTTATTTATCTATCCATTTTATACATGTTTTTTCTTTTAAAAAAGAAAGCATTTTCAGTTACATGCTCTCTATTTCTCTGGTACATAGATTTTCTATAAATTCAATTGTGAAGTTTTGATACTGCCTTTGAGGTGATTTTGACATTTTGTGATCGAAGCTAGAGATTCATTGTAGTAGCATTAGAGAGCTTGCAGGTTTGCCCCAAGAAATCTGCAAGAATCTACTTGTCTTGGTTCTTCTTTCCGTTTTCTCTGCTTCTGTATTTTTGATTGAGATCCATTTGCCTTACTCTTGAAGGCAAGAATCTTAGCCCTGAACGCCTCATTTTTCCTCAAAACTGGAGGACACTTTGTTATCTCAATCAAGGTCAGTACTTCTATTCCTTCCTCTAATTCTCCTCACAGCCTCACATCAAATTTTAGAATGTCCACTTGGTTTGGGTAAATCTCCGACACTAAAACAAACCTGTTCTTCTCTCTTCAGGCCAACTGTATCGACTCTACGGTTCCAGCAGAAGCAGTCTTCCAGAGCGAGGTGAAGAAGCTGCAGCAAGAGCAGTTTAAACCAGCAGAACAGGTGACCCTTGAGCCATTTGAGCGTGACCATGCCTGTGTTGTTGGTGCTTACCGCATGCCCAAGAAACAAAAGGCTGCAGCTACATAGAAAGATATACTTGGTAGGATTGTGTGGACCAGTGTGGTAGTGTTGGCCAAACCGTGGCGTGTTCTTTGGTTTGGCTTCTTGTTGTATTAAGTTTAAAGATGGATATGCTTTTATGTCTTGTGTTTGGATACTTCATCTTTTGGTAAAGAAGCACTGATATATATTATATATGTAACATTTTGTTTAAACATTGTTAAGCGTATTTCGTCAAATTACTTAAGTCCGATTTTACCATTCTCGACACTTGCAGTCTCTCTAAATTAAACTCACGCAAGAACAGAGTATGAAGAAACAAAATTTAAAGAAAGACCAGCATATGCATATGTTTAGGCTCATCGGAATAGTATCGCTCTCCGTCTCGACCAGATTTTAATTTCGAAGAATACAAGCTCTCCACGATCCAGAGAAGACGATGACCAAGTTTTTGTTGCGACTAACTGACTCTATCCTCGATTAGAAGCGATACCCTCTTAGTCCAATAGAGTCTGTGCCATGTGTTGAACATCTTTCAACAAACATTTATGGGTATTATTATAGTCCTTGATTTATATATATGCGGTTGCCGATACTATTGCGATTCTCTCTGATTCAACTTGATGAATCTAACCTCTCCGATCTCTCGTGTATTTAACGCAGAAAACTAGGAATGAGAAATTGAGAAAGAAACTAAAGAAGACACAAGCAATTATAGAGTTCCCCAAACCGGGTACATCTCTCTTCAGGCAGCTTGAAAGATACAGCAATGGAGATCAAAGAAATCGAGGAAGAAGAAGTTCTCTTCACCGACTCTTATAACTCACGATATTATGATTATTGGGCCAGTAACAATTCATCAGGCCCAACTATTTCTCTAGCTTCTGTAACACTATTTCCGCTTGGGCCACTTGTTGACTAGGCCCAGCTCCAGCTCAATGGAATGTGAATCAGCTTTCAACAAATCTCCACCTTGATTCACACTTCCTTTCCGACAAGTCAAACTGATGATGTCTGTGAATCCCGATCCTGGAATCCGACAACTCTCCACCGGAGTCATCAATCCGCCGAGATTCCTAATCACCAGAAAATCAGCTGCCTCTTTAGCTTCCTATCTCCAAAAGCTCATGTTATCGCATAACATGCAAACCTGCGATAACAGCTCCATTCATCTCCTCTTCACCCGGAGACGACTCCCGATGACGCCATCTAAGGCGTCGATCACCTTCATGGTCTTCAAGCACCCGCCGAACTTCTCCCCAGGTAAAACCTTTGTTAACATATCAGCTGGGTTCACAGATGTGTGAATCTTCAGCACCTTTACCTGTTTGTCGGCAATTACTTCTCTGATGTAGTTATATTTCACTTGAATATGCTTGGTCCTTTCGTGAAACATGTTGTTCTTAGCTAAGTAGATCGCACTCTGCGAGTCACAATATAGCTCCACTACATCCTGCTCAAAACCCAATTCTTCACAAATACCTTTCAACCAAACTGCTTCTCTGCTTGCATCTGATAGTGCTATGTACTCAGCCTCGGTCGTAGATAGAGCCATTACTCTCTGTAAACACGATCTCCAGCTAACTGTGTTGCCTCCAACTGTGAATACAAAACCTGTAATAGACCTTCTCTTATCTAAATCTGATGCGAAGTCTGAGTCACAATACCCTTTAACCTTGAAGTCTGTTCCTCTGTAAATGTTAAACTTGTTTCTGATGCTCCCTTTATGTATTTCATTATCCATTGCACAGCTAACCAGTGATCCTTTCCAGGTTTCCCCATGTATCTGCTGACCAAACCAACTGCGTAGGCAAGATCTGGCTTGGAACCCACCATCGCGTACATGAGGCTCCCAACTGCACTAGCGTACAGTATGTTATCCATCTCCTTAGCTTGTGCTCGTTCTTGTTCATCACTTAGAGCCTGCAATTTGAATTAAGAACCTATAGGTGTTTGCACAACCTTGCAATCTCCCATCCCAAAAGTCTTTATTAGTTGATGTAGATAGATTCCTTGTGAGAGAATTAGTGTAATTTTCTCTCTATCCCTGAAAATATCCATCCCCAAAATTCTTCTGGCTGGTCCCAAATCTTTCATCTCAAATTCTGTACTCAACAAATCTTTTAACCTTTTAACTCCAGCTTTGTCTTTTGAAGCTACCAACATATCATCCACATAGAGCAGCAGATATGTCATGTTATCAATTGTTGACCCTTTGAGATAAACACACGGATCAAACTTCTTTTGTAGATCTGTTGAATCATAAATGCATCAAACCTGTGATTCCACTCCCTTGGTGACTGTTTTAAACCGTAGAGTGACTTCCTCAACAAACACACCTTGTGTTCCTGACCCTTCTACACAAAACCCTCTGGTTGATTCATGTAGATAGTCTCGTGTAGTACACCATGTAGGAAGGCTGTCTTAACGTCCAACTGCTCAAGTTCCATGTCTTGATTTACCACAATTGACAATAAGATCTTTATAGACACATGTTTAACCACTGGTGCAAATACCTCATTGTAGTCAATCCCTTCAACCTGAGCATATCCTTTTGCTACCAATCTGGCCTTGTATCTAGGTTCCTCTACTCCTGGAATCCCTGGTTTCAATTTGAATATTCATTTACAGCCAATAACTTTATGTTTCTTTGGCTTATCAGTTAGATCCCATGTATGGTTCTTTGCTAAAGAATCCATCTCCTCATGAGTTGCTCCATTCCATTTATCTTTGTCCTTACTCCTTTGTGCTTCCATAAATGTCTTAGGTTCATCGAGATTTATGGACTCTGCACTGGATAGTGCGTAAGCAACAACATATGTATCTCCATAACGTGAAGGAGGTTTAGTCTGTCTCCTTTCACGATCTCTGGCCAAAAGGTAATCACCCAGATCCTCTTCTTTTTCATTTGTGGAACTCTCTTCTTCAAAAGAACTTGAATCTTCATCCTGACTTGCAGTTTCAGATTCCAAAATTGCTCCACCTTGATTTGAAGTCTCTCATGTTGATGTTTGAACCGGCTGAACATCTACCAAGTCACTTTTGAAGGTAAATTTCTTCTTAGTGATTGTTTTCCTTGTCTCTTCTAGTTCTGTCACACTCAGCTTTTTATCCTTAAACACCATTTCTTCATTGAAGATCACATCCTTGCTGACTGTTATCTTCTGCTCATTCAACAACCAAACCATGTAACCTTTAGTTCCTTGTGCATACCTTAGAAAAATACCCTTTGTTGCCCTAGGACTGATTTTATCTGAAATAGTATGGACATAGGCTATGCATTCGAATCTCTTTAGATGACTGTAACTTGGTTTCCCTCCTGTCCAAATAGCTTCTGGCACTTCAAATTCAATAGATGATGATGGTGATCTATTAATGATGTATACTGCTGTTGAGGCAGCCTCTGCCCAAAACTCACCACTGAGACCAGTCTCATTTAACATGCTCCTTACTTTGTCCATGATTGTTCTGTTCATTCTTTCGGAGATGCCATTCTGTTGGGGTCTATACGGACACATTTTATGTCTCTTAATACCAGCTTCTCTGCACAACTTGTCAAACTGATTATTGCAGAATTCTAACCCATTGTCTGTTCTTAAACATTTCAGCTTCTTCTCTATCTGAGTCTCCACAAGCGTCTTCCAATCCAAAAACTTATGGTAAGCTTCATCCTTAGTCTTTAAGAAGTAAATCCAAACTTTATTAGAGAAATCATCAATGAAAGTTAGGAAATACTTGTTTCTCGATAGGCTTGGCGTTACATTGGGTGATCCCCATAAGTCTGAATGAACATACTCCAATATGTCCTTTGTTGTATGTTGTCCCTTTTGAAAACTTAGCTTGTGAGACTTTCCCATGGTGCAGGCTTCACAGAACCCGAGCTTCTTGATCTCTTCTTTCTTGAGATATCCCTTTCTGACCAATGTTTCCATGGAGAACTGACTCATGTGAGCCAATTTGGAGTGTCATCTCTTTGTCATATCCACAGGTAACTTGGCTATGTTTACTTGCGGCTGTTTGACTGTTCCTTGTAAGTAGTATAATCCTTGGTGATACTTTCCTGACAGAACCTTTTGTTTCCCTTTGTAGAACTCCGTTACAAAATCTTGTCCACTGTACTTGCAGCATGACTGTTCAAGTTGGCCATATGAGATAAGATTCCTTCCCATATCTGGCATGTATCTAACATTGCTTAGAGTAATCATTGATCCATCTAGATTATCTATAGTAATACTGCCCTTCCCTTTTACCATACAGTGTGTACAGTGCCGTCTCTACTCTTTTATGAGCCTTGGGCAAAAAAAATAATTTTGGCCCTTTTTCAAATAAATTTTTTTCTTATAGTTTTTTGGGCCTTTTTTCTTGACATGGCAAATGCCCATGTTGCCATGGGTGAGAGCCGGGTCTGAGTGTGTATTGTTTCCCATCAGTACTCTTGTTCCTTCTAATTCCACAAAATCTGAAAGTAACTCCTTTCTTGGTGTTATGTGAAATGTGCAACCTGAGTCAAGAACCCACTCATTTTCCGTTGCTTGTAGACTTGAAGTTAGTGCTATGGCTTCTAGAAGTATGATTGCCACATTTGCTGATGATTTGTTTTGCTGATCATTCTTTTTCCTTAGTGGACGGTCCTTCTTCTAATGGTTTTCATCCCCACAGATCCAACATGCTTTCGGTCCAAACTTTGGCTTTGACTTTGACTTTAATTTGATGTTGTTCTTGCCTTTGCCCTTGTTGTTGTTGCTCCCCATGTTGTCATTTCTCTTATCATGTCTTCCTCTATTCTCCACATACAGTCCTTCTGGATTTTGTTTTGACTTATTAAGAAGACCTTTCTGTCTTAATTCT
This sequence comes from Eutrema heterophyllum, assembly GCA_002933915.1. NCBI lineage: Eukaryota > Viridiplantae > Streptophyta > Magnoliopsida > Brassicales > Brassicaceae > Eutrema > Eutrema heterophyllum. The sequence goes on along the minus strand of PKMM01015931.1, from coordinate 7,561 downwards.
GCTTCTTTTGCGTAAGCTGATGTTGTCACTTCTCTAACAGTCAATGTGTCTTTTCCAGAACCATATTTCAAGGTGTAAACCAGTGGCTCATATAGTGGTGGAAGACTAGTCAGGATTTGAATGGCCTGATCCTCATCACTCACAGTGATCTTTAGACTAGCAAGATCTGCAACCAGCTTCAAGAAAGTGTCCAAGTTTTCTTTTATGGACCTGTTTTCATCCATCTTGAAGCTTGCGAAACTTTGTTTCAGGTAAATTTTATTTGGCAAAGACTTTGTCTGGTAATCAATCTCCAAAGCTTTCCACATCTCTAGAGCCGTTGGCTCATTCATGATCTTTCTGAGAATCTGATCACTCAAGCATGTACCCAGCAGATTCCTTACCCTCAAATCCTTATCAGCTGCTTTTGGATCAACCTTCACCTCAGACTCACTTTCTTTATAATCTTTCCCCGAAGTTGACGTTGAACCTTCCTTCAATACTGACCCCAATCCCTGAATCTCAAGCTGTCCCAGTAACTTGTACTTCCACATCCCAAAATCTCCTTTTACCATCGGACTTCTCCATCTCAAACCTTCCTGGTGTTGGATCCATGACTAACTTTTACTTATGTAACCTATCACCTGCATATGAAGATCACGAAGTAAAACACACAATAGCAATGGATCTGCAATCTACTAGGAATTTTATTGAAATTGAAGATCGAATAAAAGATTTGTGGAAGCATGTGTTAGAGATTTCAGAGAGAGAGAGAAAACTCCCTGAGCCAAAATCGAATCTTGGCTGTTGACGATCGGGATTTCTTCGCATGTGATCCGCGAAGCCTTGCGATCGTCTCCTTCCTTGAACCGGTAAGTCTCGATCCCTTTCTTCTTCTCCTTTCTTTCGATCCTTGAATCGCCTGTGTATCCTTTGAACGATTTCAACCTTCGCTCTGATACCATTTGTTGTCGATACTATTGCGATTCTCTCTGGTTCAACTTGATGAATCTAACCTCTCCGATCTCTCGTGTGTTTAACGCGGAAAACTAGGAATGAGAAATTGAGAAAGAAACTAAAGAAGACACAAACAATTATAGAGTTCCCCAAACCGGTTACATCTCTCTTCAAGATTTGTTGCCTGGAATTCACTATGAGCTTCTTTGTGTAGAGAGTTCTCAAAGCTTGAGAGATACAGCAATGGAGGTTAAAGAAATCGAAGAAGAAGAAAACTAGATCGTTATTTCTGTTTCTCTTCACCGACTCTTATAACTCACGATATTATGAGTATTGGGCCAGTAACAATTCATCAGGCCCAACTCTTTCTTCAGCTTCTGTAACACTATTTCTGATTGGGCCACTTGTTGACTAAGGCCCAGCTCCAGCTCAATGGAATGTGAATCAGCTTTCAACATATGCTGCAATCTCTATGAATAATCATAGAATAGAATCAATTTGTTTTTCAAGATGATAGATTCCTTGCATCACAAGCAATCATCGTTAAGATCTGAATATAGAATCCTAGTCAAGCGCCTAATAAAAATTGTTAATAAATAGAAACTTTCCTATTTTATCGGAAGAGAAATAGAGGCATTCTTATTCCAATTCCAATAGAAGTTTAAATCTTCTTAAACCCTAAGAACGTCTCTATAAAAACCAATCACAGAAGGTGCAACATCGCCACCGTTCTTCTCTTTCTTTGCCTTCGCTTATTCTTTTGTTAATCTCAGTTTCCTCCGCTCTCGCTCTTTAGCAAACATGAGACCTCCCTTTAGAGGTAAAAACCCTAGAAGCCGTTTTTTTTCTTTTCTACTTGTTTCTGCATCCAGATTAACTATGTTCGACCTAAAATACACTACAAGAAAACACGCGCATTTCCGACGGCTTTTCCGACGGGTTCCAAACCGTCGAAAATTTCCGACGGAATACCGAGGGTAAATCGAGGGAATTCCGACATATATATTCCCTCGGAAATCCGTCGGAATAATCCGACGGATTCAATTCCCTCGGAATTCGGTCGGTCAATTCCGATGGATTTTCGAGGGAATATCGACGAACCAATATTCCCTCGGAAAACGGTCGGAGAATTCCGACCGATTATCAGCCGTCGGAAATCGGTGGGTATTTTCCGACCGATTTCCGACGGATATATATATTTTGCTTTGTAAATNTATATATACGTTTCCGCTGGATTCAATTGTTTTACAAGAGTGGTTTGTAAACATTCCTTGCCTCTTTTAATTTTCACATGTCGTCCTTGTTCCCAGTTGTTCCAATTTTTAATTCGTGTGTTTCCTGTGTCTGGTCTTTTGAAGATTCATGTGTATAGTTGCAGAGAACAAACAAACATTTATCTATAAATACTTCTCCCCTCATTCACAACAAACACAAAGAAAAAAATAAATACACAATGTCTTATTTTCGATCGTGGATGGACAAACCTCCGTGTGATTCAGTGACAGGGGAATTGACGGATGAGTTCGCACAAGGTGTGGAGGAGTTCATGAACTTTGCGTCAAACAATAACATGACATCGGAATACGGTAATATGTATTGTCTTTGTACTAAATGTCGGAATCATAGATTAGTCTCTGTTAGGGAAGTAAGGAAGCTTTTATATAGGACTGGATTTATGCCTGGTTACAAGATTTGGAATACCCACGGAGAAACTGATTTAATGGTGCAATGTTATGGTAATTATGGTAGCACATTGGATAGGTTTGGTAGTACTTCGGGTACTAGGTTAGAGGAACCAACCCTGGAAGTAGATGTAAACGCAAAATACACTCAGATGGTGAATGATGCGTTTCGTGAAAACATATCATCCTATCATGTTGAGGATGGTAACAGGATAGATGAACCAAATTTAGAAGCGCAGAAGTTTTATGATATGCTAGGTGCGTCTAAGCAGCCATTATACAAAGGATGTAGAGATGGAATATCGCCTCTATCAACTGCCAGCAGGTTGATGACTATAAAGACGGATTTCAACTTGGCCGAGGATTGTGTTGATGCGATAGCTGATTTTGTGAGAGATATCTTACCTGAATATAATATTTCACCGGCTTCATACTACGAGATTCAGAAGCTTGTAGCTGGTCTTGGATTACCGTATCAGATGATAGATGTGTGCATCGACAACTGTATGATCTACTAAAGAAAGGACGAAAACCGGTTGAAGTGTCGCTTTTGTTACAAACCTCGGTATCAGGATACAAGTGGTAGAGTACCTGTTCCACATAAACGGATGTGGTATTTGCCCCTAGCTGATAGGTTGAAGAGGTTATATCAATCCGAGCGCACGGCAGGGCCTATGAGATGGCATGCAGAGCATAACTCAGATGGAGAGATTGTGCATCCCTCAGATGCAGAAGCATGGAAACATTTTCAAGAGGTTTATCCTAGTTTTGCGTGTGAGCCAAGGAACGTATACATCGGGTTATCTACGGATGGATTCAACTCTTTTGGAAAGCATGGGAGGAAATATTCGTTGTGGCCAGTAATCGTCACACCTTACAACTTGCCGCCAAATTTGTGCATGAAACGAGAGTTTTTGTTCCTCACGATCCTCGTCCCCGGTCCAGAGCATCCTAAAAGATCTCTAGATATTTTCTTGCAGCCATTAATTTATGAGTTGAAAATGTTGTGGAAAATGGTGTTGAAGCGTTCGATGTTTCCCTGCAACAGAATTTTATGATGCGTGCGGTACTTATGTGGACCATAAGTGATTTCCCAGCATACGGTATGCTATCTGGATGGTCGACGTATGGAAGGTTAGCGTGTCCGTATTGTCAAGATAACACTGATGCTTTCCAATTGAAGAACGGACGTAAGACTTCTTGGTTCGATTGTCATCGACGATTTCTACCGCATGATCATCCATATCATCGGAGCACAACATTGTTTAGAAAGAACAAAAAAGTTATTGATGGTCCACCTCCTGAGTTAGATGGGAATTATATTATGACTCAGTTGAGAGATTTTGGTGCTGATAAGACAGTTTCATGCGGGGGTAATGGGCATTATCCCGTAGACGGTTGTGGCGAGTACCACAATTGGCACAAGAAGAGTATTTTCTGGGATTTGCCATATTGGAAGGACCATTTGTTGCGCCATAATCTAGATGTGATGTACATTGAAAAGAACTTTTTCGACAACATCATAAACACTGTTCTAAATGTGCAAGGGAAGACAAAAGATAATTTGAAGGCCATATTGGACTTGCCAGATATTTGTTCCCGTAAGGAGTTGTATATAATGGCGAACGGAAAATCGCTGCCCCCTGCTTTCCGGTTGGATGCGACTTCAAAGGAGGAGTTCTTCGATTGGATTAAGCACGGTGTCAAATTCCCAGACGGATACGCATCTAACCTTCGTAATTGCGTTGATAGTTCAGAAGGGAAGTTTTCTGGGATGAAGAGTCATGATTGTCATGTTGTCATGCAGCGCCTCCTTCCATTTGCTTTTGCATATCTTCTTCCTAGAAACGTCCATGGAGCTATTGTAGGTACGTATACATTAATTTACACTATGTAAGTATGTTATCATATTTTTATTTGTCATTATACGTTTCTTCCGGGATCTATGCACGAGATCACTTACATCAGACGGTATCAGAAATTTGGCGAAAAACATACCGGTTCTCCTTTGCAACCTCGAGAAAATATTTCCTCATGCTTTTTTGATGTTATGGAACATCTTCCTATTCATCTCCCTAGAGAAGCAGCACTTGGTGGGCCGGTTCAATATTGATGGATGTACCCTTTTGAGCGGTATATGTTCCACCTAAAGAAGAAGGTGAAAAATCTAGCTAGAGTCGAGGGTTCTATCGTCGCGCAAAGCATTAATGAAGAAACTTCCAACTTTGCCGGCTACTACTTTCCAGTGCAAGTCCAAACAAAAAGTAGACGCCCGACACGGCATGATGATGGAGGGAAACCAACTAGTTATCATGTCTATGTCCCCGATATATTTACTCAGATTGGACGAGTAGGTGGAAAAGGCAAGGATCGGCGACTATTAGAGGAGGAGCACAGGCATTTGCATATGTATATTCTGACAAATTGCGACGACGTTTTGGAATATGAGAGGTACCTAAAATTTAATTAAAAAATTTGTTAACAAAGTTTATTAATGCTATTTTCTAATGCATTTGTTCATACATAGGATGTTCATGTCCCAAATACGCGATTGTTATCCAAATTACACAGAGGATGAGCTTCTTGTCGTCAAGCATAATGACTTCGCTCCTTGGTTGCAATATTATGTAAGTGTAAAACGATATATATATGCTTTATAATTAAATTGTACTTCCTTAATTTATATAAACATTTTATCAATTATTGTTGAAATGTAATTTTTACATGTAGGTTGGTCAGATGACTGCTAGAGGTGAATCGTTTCCGACGTGGTTAGTTGAGATGGTGAATGGCCCGAAGTTTATTGCAAAGTCTTACCCGGTGTATTGCACCTGAGGGTATGCTTTTAAGGCTCATCGGAAAGGAAGCTTAAAGACAACTAGTAATTCTGGTATATCGTCTCAATCTGGAGAAGTTGTCTACTACGGTGTCCTTCCCAAAATATTGGAGGTTCATTATCCGGGAATGATCGATTTGAGGTTAATTGTGTTCTACTGCGATTGGTATAATCCAGTGGATGGTGTACGCCATGACGCATTTGGTGTTACATCTGTCCACTCTCGACGACGACTTCAGAAATACGATCATTTCATTCTTGCTACACAAGCGGATCAGGTTTCCTACATTCGTTTCCCACGGGCTACGAATAGGCATGACCCTTGGATTACTGTTACGTCCATACACCCAAGAGGAATAGTTTTTGGTGTTTCCGAGCACGAGCCTTTGCAGGAAAACACAATTGGTAACTTAGCTTCGATCGAGCATTCTCTTGAAGTTGACCTCGTGGTTTATTTCACCATTGACATGGAGTACGAGGTATTTGAGGATTCTGAGGAAGAGATTGGCGAATTTGACGAGGATTCCGATTCAGCAACGTCAGATTATTCATCATCGGGGTCAGAGTAATTAATTATGTAATAAATTTTATTTCTCTATGTATTATTTAATTTCACAAGTCATATTGTTTCGACTCCCCCATAATAATCAAACAACGTAATTAATTTTAGTTGTTTCCCAATGATGATGTTATTTAATGATATTTAATTTAAAAAATTGGGCAAAATATGAAAATAAGTGCATGATAATATGAGGTCTTATTTGAAAGTTACCCAATTAAATGTCTAAAATTTTAGAATTATTATATTTTTTTGAAACTTAATTTTTTTAGGATTTTCCTCGGCTAAAACCCCAACCCGTCGAACATCCCTCGAAAATTTCCGAGGGATTTCCGACGGTTTTAGGATTTTAGCCGAGGAAAATTCATAACTCCCGGCTAAAACTTACACCGGGTAAGTGTTCCTCGGCTAAAACCCCCAAGCCGTCGGAAATCCCTCGGAAATTTCTGAGGGATTTCCGACGGATTCGTGCATTTTCAGTTTTAGCCGAGACATTTTCACAATCCGGACATGTCCCTCGGCTGATATTGACCTGGTAAACCTTAAATCCGTCGGAAATCCCTCGGAAATTTCCGACGGATTTCTGACGGTTTAGGGTAATAAACCTCGAATTTGCCAGATTTTTAACAGGTTAGGTCTTGATAAATGTACAAGTACCAAATTAAGACTATTTTTTGTGAAATGTTATTAAGAATCAAACATTTTTAAGTCTTAAATTGAAATTCTAATCAAACACGTAAGTGTCCTTATATGTTCTATGTGTTTTTATGAAAGTTTGAACTCGTTCATCAATCGATTTTTACGAAATCCAAAATAACTAGTTTTGTTTGGTTTTCAAAGGTTTTTGTTATTAGTATGTATCAATAATGGTTATTTAAAACTAAATTTTATGAAATTTTCATAATCTATACCCTAAACCCTAAACCGGTCGGAAATCCGTCAGAAATTTCCGAGGGATTTCCGACGGACCGTGAAATTTTTCCTAAGAATGTGAACCGCGAAACGAAAAATACTGAAAATCGAAGCGGTTAATTAATTTCATTTCCGGCGGAATCCCGAGGGATTTTTTCCGTCGGAAACCTTTATAAATACGGATCGACAGATCTTCTTTCTCATTTTCTTCTCCGGTCGTCAAAATCCTCTCTCGCCGCTGATTGCAGCCTCCTTCTCTCTTCCTTTCTCTCTTCTTTTCTTCTTCTCTTCTTCTCTTCTTCTTCCGAGTCTTCTTCTTCTTCTCTTCTACTTCTGAGTCTTCTTCTCTCTCGGCCACCGGAGCTCGCCACCGTCGCCGGCCGACCGCCTCCACCGCAGTCCAGCCAACAAATGTAAGTCCCAAATTTTTTTTTTTGTTGTTGTTAGATTATATTGTTAGTTTAGGTTGATTTTTGTGGAATTAGATTGATTGTTAGATTGTTAATTAGTTTTGTGGAATTAGATTAATTGTTAGATTTTTTTGTGGATTATGTTGAGTATTTGATTATATTTTAGATTAGTTTTGAGATTATATTTTCGATTAGTTTAGAATTATTAGATTTAATTAAAAACGTT
>PKMM01015713.1:263542-275969 GCA_002933915.1 Eutrema heterophyllum | reverse complement strand
AAATTTATACCTTTCTCGAGCTTATCTTCATACTCAAACTCAGCAATAATTTCTTGATTTGTAAGCACTTTATCTTCAAAATGAATGTCTTGTTTCATCCACTGCTCTGTACACATAAGCACCTCAACCATATAATGAGTTAGACAACTCCTAGATGTGTCAATGATTCTACCACTTGTGCTAAATGCACTCTCAGAAGCAACAGAGCTAACTTGCATTGCTAGAACATCACGAGCAATCTCAGCTAGAATCGGAAACTTGCCACTGATGATTTTCCAATACGAGAGTACATCATACTCGATTCCAGCCATCAGGTTCGGATTCTCAACACCTTCCTTCAGATAAATATCCAACTCATCTCTTGTGTCGGATACTCCTATCTCATGTAGCAACTCATCATATTGGAAATCAATATTCCTATAACCCAAAACTGTTTCCTCCAATGAACTATCTTGAGTAGACTGAGATGACTGACATGTTTGCTGAGACCGAGACTGAGAATGAGACCGAGACTGTGACTGAGACTGAGAATCTCGAGCATTTAAATCCCTATTGTACCTACCATTGTACTCTGTAAACAAACTACGAAGAAGATCAGTGACTGAACAACATAATGCCTTACTTTCCATAGAATCTTTCCCATACAGCTCCTCAAAACACATCTTAGCATACTGCATCTTCTTCCTAGGATCAAACACAGTGGCCACAATTAACATCTTGTTGATATTCTTCATACCATCCCAATATTTGTCAAGCTTCTGCAACATATCAACTGCCTTACTCTGCACCTCGGGCTCATAAATGTTAGTCAAATCTTTCAAATTGGTTGCTATGGTCACTATCTGACCATAGCACTTGTATGCATTCAGAGAAGATGAAGCCGAGACTGCTAAGGTTGCATTATAGAAGATGATAAGAAACCTGGTCAATCTTTCAACCGCATTCCAATCAGTCAGTTGAGGAGGCCCCACCCTTTTATCTCCATTTTCATACTCCAAGAAGTGATCATTATAGAGCTTGTCTTCTATCTCCATCTTACCAAATGCTGCCTTGTACTTAAGTGCCTTTGTTAACATCAAGTAGGTTGAATTCCACCTAGTTTTAACATCCAGTGGCAAGCTTCCTCTTGTAATTTTTGCAGCATCAACCTTCTGTTCAAATGAATGCAACCTATTTGTCTTGGATCTAACATATAAGACAGCATTACGAATGGCATTCACATTCTCATTCACCTTATCTAATCCTTCCTTCGCAATCAAATTGATAATATGAGCACAGCATCTGACATGCATATAGCTCCCATCTAACACAAATGAGTCAGTCGAGACTAAGGAGAATTTAGCACTAAAATCCCTCAACGCAGAACCATTGGCTGTAGCATTATCAATAGTCACACAAAACACTTTTTCTATTCCCCACTTAGCTAAACAGTCTATAAGCACATTAGATATTGTCTGACCTTTGTGATCCGAGACATACTTAAAGCCAATGATCAACTTCTTCAACCGCCAATATACATCAATAAAATGTGCTGTGATAACCATATAACTAGCACCTGCAGATAACAAGAATTTAGAAATGAAATTAGTTATTTAAAAATTCAAATTTAACTTAATTATTAACTTAATTTAAAGTACATAACCTGTTGTAGCAGCAGTCCAAATGTCAGTTGTTAGTGAAACTCTTTGCTTGTTGGCTATAAACCATTCCCTTAAAGCTGATTTCTTTGATACATACATTTGAACAATGTCTCTTGTTGCTGTCCTTCTTGAGTGAGGCTTGAACAAGTGTACCTTGAAGTAAAATCATATTAAACATAATTAGAAACAGCAAATATACAACAAAATAGGCGTTTAATCAAATAAACAAATAACATACCTTCTTGCAGAAGTGTTTCCAAGCCACACTTTCAATAAAAGCCAATGGCAACTCCCCTAGCACAAGCATCTCATTTACTGCTTCTCTGAATATCTCCTCAGTCACTTTTGCATTCTGTAAGCTTCCTTCTTCGTTAATAACAGGTTGAATTTTGGCTTCTCCTTCTACCCACGCCTTGTAATGCTTGCAGATTTGAAGATGGCTTAGAAGGTTTGAAGTCCCTGACTTGGTAATACAAGAAAACTGTTTCTTGCAGTAGTGGCAGATACACTTGTTAAGGTTAGTTTTAATCTTTGTATAATGCTGCCATACGTTGGACCTAGTGGGGAGAACCCTCTTACCTGGCTGAGAAGTTACTCCACTTGCACCAGTTTCATCATGTACTTTTCGTTTCCCTCTATCAGCCTCTTCTTGATTGTTATTTTGGAATGAATGTGTTGACGAATCCATCTCAAAACAATACATGAAACAGAGATTAAAAGTTAGATGATTCAAGAGTCGATTCACATACATTCAGACAAGATAAAAAACATTCAAGAACAAGACAAACTTAGATGCTAACAACATGATTCAAGAATCAAATAACAGACAATATAAAGACAAAATTAAATGCTAACAAAATCAGAATGATTCATGAAACAGAGACATTACAAGTTAGATGATTCAAGAGTCGATTCACATACATTCAGACAAGATAAAAAACATTCAAGAACAAAACAAACTTAGATGCTAACAACATGATTCAAGAATCAAATAACAGACAATATAAAGACAAACTTAAATGCTAACAAAATCAGAATGATTCATGAAACAGAGACATTACGAGCTAGATGATTCAAGAGTCAATTCATAAATCAGAATGATTCAAGATAAATGTAAGACAAACTTCGGTTAAGTGATGACAAAGCACAATCCATAGAGACAAATAGTCACAATCGAAACAAACAAAAAAAACATTGACAGAGATTCTCGTCATATATCGAGAATCAGAGAGGAAATCAACGATTCGTGAGCCAACAAAGATGAATCAACGAGACAAGCAAGGAATCAAAGATGAATCAACGAGACAAGCAAGGAATCAAAGATGAATCAACGAGACAACCCAGGAATCAAAGATGAATCAACGAGACAACCCATGAATCAGAGAGGAAATCAACGATTCGTGAGCCAACAAAGATGAATCAACGAGACAAGCAAGGAAATCGACGAAGACAGGAACAAACCTGAGATCGATTTCTGGAATTTCCAGAACCAAAACGATGATGGTAAGGGAAGCTCGAAGAAGCTGAAGAAGCCAGCGTGAATCTCTGTGTCTTATACCTAGGGGCTAGGGTTTTTAGATTTGGGGAAAAGAAAAAGAGTGAAAGCCGAGGAGAAGCTCAATCGTTCTCACTTCTCAAATCGCATGCCCTATGTCCTATGGAACATAATTATCAAACCTACATATGTTTATGTCTGCATTAAAATCGCTTCGGTTATACTTCGGACTTCGGTTAATAACCGATCCGAAACCGAACCCGAAATAACACTTAATCAAAAACCATTCGGTTAATTGAATGGATCCGAAATCAAAATGGTTCGGTTGAATCGGTTCGGTTTCGGGTTCGGATTTCGGTTATGGACTTTCTGCCCAGGGCTAACGCAGATGCTCCCCTGAACTTTGAATCAAAAGTCCGTCTTCAAACCGGAGAAGTCGTTAAAGTCGAACTTAAGTATGAGAAGCTTGAAAGATGGTGCCTCACCTGCAAAAAAATCTCACACGATGAGAGAACTTGCCCGCAACTGACAGAAGAACAAAGAAAAGAAAAGATGTTAGAAAGAGAAGCAGCAAGAAATGTGGCTCAGGTGGCAAGAGATGAGCAAAACAGAGACAGGGATATCCTTCATACCAGCAGACAAGCGGGTCAGATTTCTGTACCTTTTCGAGGAAGAAATCAAGCTCTTAGTCATCCAGAAGAACCCAGGAAGTCTCTCAATACGACGGAAAAGGAAAAATTGATTCCTCAAGGATCAAGAAATGACCATCGCGAGGTTGATGAGAGAAGAAATGAAAGTGTCTGGAACAAGATTGATCAAAGGACAAATTACCGATCTGAAGCTCATCGTTTTGAAAAACGATACGTCCTTCAGCAATCTGGAAATGTCTATCGTAAACGACGATACGAGGAGTCCTTCGTGGCAAGTAAATGGAGAGCAGGAAGAATCAATGAAAAGGAGATCTCACCTCAAAAGGATTCCCGTTCTGGAAAAACTCCAATAGAAAAGAAAACTCAATCACCTAAGCAACATTCTGTTTCACAAAAGATTGTCTCGGACTCCAAAGTGAAACATGGCAAGGTATCACCAGAACATCTCAGAAGTCGTCCATTTCGTCTAAAGCTGCTCCGCAAGTCGACCGAAATGGATAAAGGCAAAGCTATTGATACTGGAGAAGCTTTCGGAAGCCGGAAGCTCGGCAAAAAAAAGCATCAATTTCGATCCCATTGTCTCTGCTGATAACGAAATTCATCACTCATCTGGCCAAATAGAGGAAAATAAGAAAATTGATTTTTACAGCAAAAAAAACTGGTATGACCAAACTCTCGAGGAAGAAGAAGAATGTGCAAACCCGATAATGGTCGAGCCCGAACCGGAAATAACAGGAGAGGAGTTCGTAGAAGATTTCGAGCCGGTGGATCCTGAAATCGCAGAAAATTGGGAGAATATCGAGGATGAGCTAATGGAGGAGGTGCCTCTAGCTGAGACTAAAGACTTCAATCCGACAGAAATAATCGAAGGTCTAGATGTTGATGATGAGTGGATGGATGATACAGATCTCTATGACGAAGGAGAAGAAGAAGACCTCGTCAACAACGACTATCTACTCGGTGAAGATTTCATGCTCGAGGAGCAAAACAGACTCGAAGCGGAGAAAGCAGCTCCAATGAATGAAGATCCAAATTTGTCAGACTTCACAAAAAAAGGAACTTCGAAGGACTTAGAGGAGGAAAGAGAAGTGGCGGCTGGATTGGGAATAATAGAGAAAAATAATCCGGTGAAGAAGAAGCTCATCCCAAAAAGTCCGGCAGCCGCAGGATTATCGCTGAAGAAAAGGAATTTTGTCAAGGGACGTGTCTCGCCGAAGAACAAGGGAAAAGGAAAAAATTCTGGGCCAGGACCAGGCCCAAGCAATGGAAAAAAGATGGGTCTAAAGAAGTAAATCAACCCAAGATTTCAAGGCCACAATCGGATTCAATATTTGGTTTGGGAGGTGCCCAGAAACCAAATAACCGCAAAGCATGAACATGATCGGCTGGAATTGTCAAGGGGCGGGAGCCGACTTGACAAAGGAACATCTTGAAGAACTATATCGATGCTTCCAACCTCGCTTTTTATTTTTATTGGAAACTAAGAACAATCGTCTTTTTCTGCAAGATATGCAAGTGTACTTTGGCTATGACCATGTTTGTACCGTTGAGCCAACAGGCCGAAGTGGAGGTCTAGCCCTGTTTTATATGGATGATCCAACGGTTTCTATTTCTTTCTCTAACGATCGTATGATTGATGTGGAAACATCCCTAGAGGGCCATAAAATTTTTATGACCTTTATATACGGTGATCCGGTGGTAAGAAACTGAGAATGTGTCTGGGAAAGACTTACTAGGATGAGTCTGAATAGAAGTAATGCCTGGTTCATGATCGGAGATTTCAATGAAATTACGGGTAACCACGAAAAACGTGGTGGTCGCAGAAGAACAGAAGACTCTTTCCTCCCCTTCCGTACCATGCTTGATAATTGTGGGATGCTAGACTTTCCCTATAAAGGAAATTCTTTCTCATGGGTGGGGAGACGACGGTCAGGCAAAGTTAAATGCCGCCTGGATAGAGCGGTTGCAAATGAAGAATGGCAATCTTTATTTGCCCACACATCTGTGGAGTATCTAAAAATGTGGGAGTCGGACCATCGTCCGGTATTGGCTATGATACAAGTGAAGCCACAAAGAAAGAAAAATTCATTTAGATTTGATAAACGATGGGTGGGGAAACCCGGTTTTAAAGAAACAATAATCTCGGGATGGGGCTCTTTTGATGATATACCACGTCGGAATATTCATCAAAAAATAGCCGCATGCCGTAGGAATATTTCCGCTTGGAAAAAGACGCAAACCACTAATACGGCAAGATTAATTGAAGACCTAAAAAACCAACTAGATCGAGGCCAAGATGATGATAACACTTCCCTAGAGGAGCTAGAAAATATCAGGAGACAACTATGTACAGCGTTTCGCGAGGAAGGAACCTATTGGCAACAAAAAAGCCGAGAACAATGGCATAAGGAAGGAGACAAAAATACGAAATTCTACCATGCTATCACCAAACAGAGGCGGGCACAAAATCGTATTACATCGTTGAAAGACACCAATGGAAATTGGGTACAAAATACGAGTGGGATCGAACGAATAGCGACTAATTACTTCCAAGAACTTTTTACCACATCACAACCAACAGACCTAGAAGATTCACTCCGGTATATTACCGAGAAAGTTTCTGAGGATTCTAATCGGCTACTGATCAAGGAACCGACTGAGGAAGAGATTAAAGCGGCGCTTTTTGATATAAACCCAGATAAGGCTCCGGGCCCAGATGGAATGACAAGTAGATTTTACCAGAAATTCTGGCAATATATTCGCCAAGACATAGTTAAACTAGTTAAAGACTTTTTTGTCTCCGGAATTTTTGATCCGAGACTGAATCAAACAAATATCTGTCTAATACCAAAAAATGAACGGCCGAAAGCGATGACGGAGTTCCGACCGATTAGTCTTTGCAATGTGAGCTACAAAATCATCTCAAATCTCATGAGCAAAAGGCTAAAGGAATCATTACCGAACCTAATATCCGAGACCCAATCAGCCTTTATGGCTAGACGTTTAATAACTGACAACATTATACTTGCACGGGAAAACTTTCATGCCCTTCGCACAAATCCCATGTGTAGAGACAACTATATGGCTATAAAGACTGATATGAGTAAAGCTTATGACCGGGTGGAATGGGACTTCCTTAAAGCCTTGATGCTTAAGCTAGGGTACGCGGAGCAATGGGTCAAGTTGCTGATGTTTTGTATTTCCTCGGTCTCTTACCAAGTTCTCATAAATGGAGAACCGAAAGGAAGAATTAAACCGTCAAGGGGACTTCGACAAGGAGATCCTTTATCCCCTTTCCTCTTTATCTTGTGCACAGAAGCACTAATCTCCCTCCTCAATGGAGCGGAAGAAGAAAATCGTATTACAGGTCTGAGGATGGCAAGAACGAGTCCCACGGTCTCTCATCTCTTATTTTCAGATGATAGTCTCTTCTTCTGCAAAGCAGATATCATACAAAGCGCTCAAATCTTCAAGATTATTAACACCTATGGAACCGCTTCGGGACAACAGTTAAACCTTGGAAAATCATCCATTATATTTGGAAACAGAGTGAATCAAAACGTAAAAAGAGGGATAAAAAATGCAATAGGAATAAGGAACGAAGGGGGCATGGGTATGTATCTGGGATTACCGGAACAAATATGTGGTTCAAAACAAGAAGTCTTCTCCTTCGTAAATAATCGACTTAATAACCGGGTTAACAATTGGTCTGCAAGACTCCTTTCCAAAGGAGGGAAAGAAATTCATATCAAATCGGTAGCCCAAGCCCTACCAACATATGTTATGTCATGTTTTCTACTCCCGCAATGAATTACCGATAAGTTGAGGAGTGCCATCTCTAACTTCTGGTGGAGTTCCAAACAAAATAGCAAAGGAATTCATTGGATAGCATGGGATAAAATTTGCATTCCCCAAAATTTGGGAGGATTGGGTTTCCGAGACTTACATGACTTTAATATAGCCCTTCTAGCAAAACAGCTATGGCGCCTTATTCAATTCCCTTCATCCTTACTAGCACGAGTCTTTCGAGGAAGATATTATAGACAATCCTGCCCATTGGAAGATCGGAGAGTTTATTCACCATCTTATGGATGGCGTAGTATCCTAGCGGCAAAACCCCTATTGAAATTGGGTGTAAGGAAGACTATCGGGTCGGGGCTGAATACTAGAGTATGGAGTGAGCCCTGGATCCCAGACATGCCAGCACGGCCGGCGAGAGCTTCTGCACGAGACGCAATAAAAGACTCAAACCTTCTAGTATACCCTTTCATTCATCAGGAAACGAAAGAGTGGAAAGTAGACCTATTGCGGGAGTTTTTCCAACCTGAGGATATACCGTTAATACTTGGGTTGAGGCCTACCCATTATCGTACGCTAGATGGATACGCATGGAATCACTCAAAATCTGAAATTTATACAGTAAAATCAGGATATGACCTTCTTAGGAGGGAAAAGATACTCCAAGGGGTAATTGAAGTGAGAGAACCGAGCATTACAGCTCTTCAGAGTCAGGTATGGAAAGTCCGCACAGCCGGAAAAATAAAACATTTTATGTGGCAATCACTATCCGGATGTGTTGTAACTTGCCATAACCTAACGTATAGACATCTGGGTACCGACAAGCGTTGTCCTAGGTGCGGCGATCCGGAGGAAACTATTAACCACCTTCTATTTGTATGTCCCCCGGCTTTACAAGTCTGGGCGCTATCGGACTTTCCGTCCCTTTCGGGCCACTTCCCGAGTGCTTCTATTTACCAAAATATGAGCTTCCTTTTTTGGAAAGCAAAAGACTTAGGTCTTACAGAACCACAGAAGGATGTATATCCTTGGATTTTATGGTACATTTGGAAAGCAAGGAACGACAAAGTATTCAACGGAAAAGATATTCCCCCAGACGACACACTTCAGCATGCGACACTAGAGGCGGAAAGTTGGAGGATCGCGAACCAAAAGGAGGAAGAATATGAGGTAGATACTCCGCAATGGCTGCTCACGAGGGATACCTCTTTGGACACCCGAAATCCGACGTGCCAGATAGATGCCTCTTGGATTGATCATGGACCGGTTAGTGGATTAGGATGGTGCCTTAACGATAACACGGGATACGAGATTTATGGACAGCAAGGATGTCGCAGAAGTCTCTCAGCCTTACATGCTGAGATGGATGGTCTTCTCTGGGCTATGGCATGCCTTAGAGACAGACAGTCTTCTTCGACGCACTTCGAGATAGATTGTTCGGACTTGGTGAGCATGATCGAGAATCCGGCGGATTGGCATGCCTTTACGTATGAACTAGACTCATTCCATCGGCTTAGAGAGACGTTCAATGATTTTCGATTATCCTTTATCCCCCGTAATTTAAACGTCCGTGCTGATACTCTAGCAAAAAGGGCTCGTACACGAGGTTTTTTATTTTCCCATGTAGGTGATACCGAGCTGGTTGANTCGTATGTTTTACATTATTCATCTATTTGTCGATTTTTTATATGTAATCACATACTTGAGTTCTTTATTCCAAAACTTAGTGTTAGTGATTTGGTGATAAAATAGGCATCTAAATTTAGATAACTATCTTCGTCAATAGTCATCTACTGACAACTATCTTCGTCAGTAGTCACTAAATTAGTCATATAGTTTGTCAAGAGAAATAAAAAATAGTCATCTGTTTGTCATAAATTTGTCATATGTTATGTGTTTATAGTTTGTATTAAATTTGTTAAGAGAGAGAAAAAGTAGTCTTCTATTTTTTTTAGTGACTGAAGAGAGAGAAAATGTTGCTGCATTTGCAGACCCATGTGGAGGGGTATTTTCGACATTTCTCTACCCATTGGACAGTACTGCTAGTTTTCGACCATTTATGGGGGGTAGTTACTTAATTTGGTTTCCAAAATGTAATATTGATGCAAATCACCCTAATTTTTACTTGTTTATTGATTGTGCGAGTTTTTTAGGCTCGGCACGTCAATTACCCTCAACGTGCACAACACCGCAATCATGACGGCATATCATTTGTAGCACTTTAAGGTATCGATCCACGGGGAATAAAGACTACGCACCGAAGATGCGAGAAACAGACTAATCTAGAGCCAAACTCTTTTGAAGTTTGTTGTTTCCAAAAATTTGATGATATTGATTCACAATGAGTTTACGTTACATATATAGAAGAAAGAAAGAAACTAATTAACTTAGAGTTAAGTTACTGAAATTAGGCAGCAAATTAAGCTAAAGACACACAAGTTGCACACTCACACGTTTGGTACAAGTCCTAGTCTTCTAGAACACTTTTAAAAAGATACGTAGAAAAATAATGCTTAGTGGTTGGGGAAGGTGTATCGGTTTGCTTCATGTGCATGCAGGTGACCGATATGAGTTTTCTCAAATGTGAA
Source organism: Eutrema heterophyllum (assembly GCA_002933915.1). Taxonomy (NCBI): domain Eukaryota; kingdom Viridiplantae; phylum Streptophyta; class Magnoliopsida; order Brassicales; family Brassicaceae; genus Eutrema; species Eutrema heterophyllum. Next base: position 265,798 of record PKMM01015713.1, on the reverse strand, counting down.
GAAGAATATCGGCTTGCTCCTAACCGATACATATAAGTCTTTTGGTGGGATCGGACAGATGGTATCAGTGTGCTGCATACCGATATCGGTATGTTCATGGCCGATGCACACAACCGATGCAAACCCCTTCTCAAACGGTTCTTCACCTTGACCTTCCTTGACCATTTGATAAGGACCCTTGATGTTTGTCTCTTGTTTATAGACTGAGGGGTCACGTCTTTAAACTCTTTTAGGCCCTGGTTACACCTGGCTTTAAGCGGTTTAAGCTCCTTCTTGGCTTCAAACTCAGCTTCAAGCTCGCCTTCTTTGATCATCTTTCAAGCTCCAGAGTGCATAAAACGACACAAAACAATACAAAATACTACAAAGACTCTCTAGGATTTCTAAAATACAAATGAATAATTATGAAACATAAAATGCACTAAAACACACTGAAAAGACTCAAGGACAAAATAAACTAACAAAAATAAATGCTTTAAAACGGTAAAATATGCGTTTATCAATTCCCCCAGACTTACCTTTTGCTTGTCCGCAAGCAAACAACAAACGATAGCCCGAAATAGTGATTTATTGAAATAATAAATACGAAATTAAAGAATAGAGGATAGGCTTGGGGAGTCCCCAAGGGCGTGTTTAACGTCACTACCTTGACGGTTGTGTCCTCTTACTCTTACTCTCCTTGATTGTTTCCTTTACTCCAAGTAACGACGCCTAAGAGTGCAAAATCACAAGAAAAGAGAAAAAGATTAACAACAAAAGAAAACTAAAAAGAAGTAATGTTACAAAATACTACAAAGACTCTCTAGGACTTCTAAAATATAAATGAATAATTATGAGACATAAAATGCACTAAAACACACTGAAAAGACTCAAAGACAAAATAAAACTAACAAAAATAAATATTTTAAAACGGTAAAATATGCGTTTATCATTTATCTAAATTTTGTTGACTAGTACAATATATGCAAAATCGCGTTAGAAAACATTATACCTGTTACGAATGTCAAATATTACGGCTACACGATTTCAAACATTACAGCTCGTGTGGAGCCCACTGCCACAGTAACTATTTATTTTTCTATAAATAGAACGGTTTCGTTCATTGTAATCGACACACATTCATTCGCAACTTCAACAAGAAGTTTGTTTAATATAAATCATTCTTAGTCTCTTTCTATTATTAGTGTTCCGCTCTTCCACCGGGTATAATATTTTTATCTTTATTTATATTTATCTTTACGATAAATTATATTTCTACGTTATCAGCACGATCACTCTTCACTATAGCTAAATAAATAATCATAATATATACCCTACTATAGCGGGCGTTATGCCGTATCTATAATAATTTATTATTTTGTAGTGGTTGTTTAAACACACCACTATTCATTTAATATTATAATGGGCGGTTTATCGCCTCGTTTATTTATTATGCTTATATAGATGACTATGTATATTTATTCACTCGTTTATTTTATTTCCTGTTTAAATGTGGATGATTCTATCACCACAATATTACCGTTAATTATTTTTTTGTTATGATTATTATATAAGGAGGCTCGGCCGCCTGTATATAAACCTTGTACCTAAAATTTGGTAAATTATTTTTTTGTTATGGTTATTATATAAGGAGGCTCGGCCGCCTGTATATAAACCTTGTACCTGAAATTTGGTAAATTTAACTGATTAATTATTAAAATTTCCAGATTGATTTTCTTTGATTCCAACAATCACAAAGATTTTTTTTTTTCAAAAATCTTCTCTTTTTCCAAACGGTTATGAACAGTATTTTCAATCTATAAATATACTTATCTTTCACTCATTTTTCTTCACACAAACATTTCATCTCCTCTCAAATCTTTCTCAAATATTTTTTTCTTAGATTTCTTTTGTAAGAAAAATGTTTCGAAAAATAATTAGCTTGTTATTGCTTTTAAGTTCAATTGTAATTTTGGCTTCTATTTATGGTCTCTTCGTGGGAGTAGTTAGTCCCGAAGAGTTTACCCCAACTGTTGTGCTAGTTTTCTATGCACTATTTTTTCTTGTAATTGCTTTTATTATTCATGTAAACGGTTTCTAATAAAATTATAATACTAATAATATTTTTATGATTTTACTTTTAGAAATCAAAAATGGCAAGCGTCGAGAATCTTAAGATCCCAGCTCTCAAAATTACTGGAGCGAACTACATAGCATGGACCACCGATGTGGAACTTCATCTAGAGTCGAAAAAATTATCCGACACAATAAAAGAAG
>PKMM01015713.1:232264-257553 GCA_002933915.1 Eutrema heterophyllum | reverse complement strand
AAGTCTGCAACGAATAAAACAAATCTGCAACGAGTAAACAAGTCTGCAACGAATAAAACAAATCTGCAACGAGTAAACAAGTCTGCAACGAATAAAACAAGTCTGCAACACAACAAATCTGCAACGAATAAAACAAATCTGCAACGAGTAAAACAAAGTCTGCAACGAATAAAACAAATCTGCAACGAGTAAACAAGTCTGCAACGAATAAAACAAATCTGCAACGAGTAAAACAAGTCTGCAACGAATAAAACAAATCTGCAACGAGTAAACAAGTCTGCAACGAATAAAACAAATCTGCAACGAGTAAACAAGTCTGCAACGAATAAAACAAGTCTGCAACACAACAAATCTGCAACGAATAAAACAAATCTGCAACGAGTAAAACAAAGTCTGCAACGAATAAAACAAATCTGCAACGAGTAAACAAGTCTGCAACGAATAAAACAAATCTGCAACGAGTAAAAAAAATCTACGACAAATAAAACAAGTCTGCGACTAATGAAACAAGTCTGCAACACACAAATCTGCAACAATACCAACAAGTTTGCGACATCACAACAAGTCTGCAACATCACAACAAATCTGCAACAATACCAACAAGTCTGCGACTAATGAAACAAGTCTGCGACTAATGAAATAAGTTTGAAAAGTATGCAACATAAGAAACAAATCTGCAACCCAGAAAACTGCAACAATATTCATCTACGAACATACCGGGGTTTTGTTAGGAGAAGATTGATCAACTTCTTCTACGACAGTCGGCACGTGTCTTAGTTGCTTCACCTCTTCTTTGAGTTTACCAATGTCGTTATCCATTGCCATTAATCTGTCATTTATACTTGAGTCCATCAAATCCACTTTCTCACTTAAGCTACTTAAAGCTTTGACCAGTCCACCGAAATCTCCAATGCCATTCAAATCAACATTTCCATGCACACTAGATCTTGTCCTCTTTTCAACCCGTGGCTTCTTCGTTTCAACCTTCTCAATGGGTTCTTTATCTTTACCACTTCGAACCCTTTTCGAAGTTCCACCTTCAGATTTCTTTCCCACAATTTTTTCCTTAATCCATGCATTTTCAGCCAGTTTACCATTCATGATGTCTTTGATCAAATTGTCTAATTTGTGATCATCCTTGTTAGCCATTGGATTAACGACCATATGTCTCACACGTACATGTCGTCAATTACAAATTAAAAGTGAGAAATGCGTATCATTAGTATAAAACATGTCTATACATGAACCAACAAATCTACGACATATGAAACAACTCTGTAACACATGAAACAAGTCTACAACAAATGAAACAAGTCTGCAACAAGTGAAACAAGTCTGCGACGACTAGAACAAGTCTGCAACAAGTGAAACAAGTCTGTGACATATAAACAACTTTGCGACATATAAAACTAAGACATATAAACCAAATCTGCAACACATGAAACAAGTATGCAACGAATAGAACAAGTCTGCAACAAATATGCGGTAAAAGACTGCAAGAAGAAATATACCTGGCCATGTTTTTTCTTTTCCTCAAGTACAATATCATCAACTTTGTAACGGCCACGAGATCCACCCCATGAGAGAATATGAAGTTCCTCTTCTTGCTTTTTCTCCCATAAAGTTCTCCTAATCTTTGAAATGACTCATACGCCCATATTTGTAACACGTGGACTAATCCTTTCAAAGTGTAAGAGTTATCAGCAAGGTTTGCTTCTTTGATGGACTCAATCAACAATTCAAATGACCTCCTACCCCATGGAAACCTCTCCAAAGCAGCAGGATCCAATGCTTTCTTGGCGCATTTCAAATTCATCCTACAACCTCTACTTAAACCAAATATTCCTAGGGAGAGGATGCACAAACAACCTACAATTCTTCTTTTCTCGTAACTCCATGTGTGGCACTTTGTCAACACCTTAGCCAACTCCTCCCAAGAAGGTCCATCACCTATAGGCACACCCATCTCAGCCCATATTTCGCGGTGATCAATTTCCGCTTCTTCCCCTTCTTTTTCAACAATGTACGGATCACAATTAAGTCCTGACAGCTCTGCAAATTCATGTAATGAAAACCTCAGAGGTTTCTCTCCAATCAAACACCAAATCTCACTTTTGCTAACAATTTCCAACTGATGTGCGAGGAAGTAGTGAACTGTCTTCCCATGCCAACAAAACTTACTCTCTGCTAACAAAATAAGAACCCCAAGAGCTGAATTCTTTAGGTACTCCCATACTTCATCGCCAACACTGGCACGGACATTTCTCAAAATTGACAAAGAACATCCATGATTCATACTTTTATTTTGCTGTGGAACAACCATATACATCCGCGGAGGATATTCTCTTTTCTCATTAGAATCCATACATATACACAAAAAAATGAAACAAGTCGATAAATGAAACAAATCTGCATCACATGAAACAAGTCTGCATGAAATAAGTCTGTGACAAATAAAACAAATCTGCAACAATACCAACAAATCTGCAACAAAAGAACAGTCTACGAAAAAGAACAAATCTGCAACAATACCAACAAAGCACAAATCTGCAACAAATACCAACAAGTCTGCGAAAAAGGAACAAATCTGCAACACACAAATCTGCAACAATACCAACAAATCTGCAACAAAGCACAAATCTGCAACAAATACCAACAAGTCTGCGAAAAAGGAACAAATCTGCAACACACAAATCTGCAACAATACCAACAAATCTGCAACAAAGCACAAATCTGTAACAAATACCAACAAGTCTGCGAAAAAAGGAACAAATCTGCAATACACAAATCTGCAACAATACCAACAAATCTGCAACAAAGCACAAATCTGCAACAAATACCAACAAGTCTGCGAAAAAAAGAACAAATCTGCAACACACAAATCTGCAACAATACCAACAAATCTGCAACAAATACCAACAAGTCTGCGAAAAAAGAACAAATCTGCAACAATACCAACAAATCAAAAACAATACCAACAAATCTGAAACAAAAGAACAAATCTACAACAAATACCAACAGTCTGCAAAAAAAGGAACAAATCTGCAACACACAAAACTGCAACAATACAAACAAATCTGCAACAATACCAACAAATACCAACAAGTCTGCGAAAAAGAACAAATCTGCAACACACAAATGTGCAACAATACCAACAAATCTACAACAATACCAAAAAATCTGCAAAATCGGCGGCAAAATCAAAATACTAAAAGAGAAAGTAAGAAATAGACGAAGAATACCGGAATCTGGGTTTTAGGGTTTCCTGACGGCGCGATTAAAGAGAAGCGGCTAGGTTTTAGGGTCTCTCGACGGCGGCGATGAAAGAGAAGATGACGGCGAGGATGAACGATGAAGAAGATGACGGCGAGGATGAACGATGAAGAAGAGAGGAGGACGGCGAGGATGAAGAACAGAAAAAGAAAGTGAACCCAACGGTGAAGATGACGACGGCGAGAGGATGACGGCAACGACGATGAAAAAGATGAAGACGACGGCGAGGAGGACGAACACGATGACGGCGACGACGAGGATGCAAAAAACCGTGTGGGTGAGGAAGAGAAAAGACGGTTTTACGTTTTCTAGGGAATTGGAGGGAACTCCAAATGTTTTAGAATGGTAAAACAGTTTTTTTGTTTTGAATTCAGAAAGAGTTTTTTTTTACAGAAAAATAAATCAAAATGGCATTTGTGTAAATAAGTGATTGAAAATGGGTTTTCTGTCTTTTGTGTTATTCTAGTCAACTCAGTTCTGAGGGTGTTATTCTAGTAATTACACGAAAGATTAATGTTATTCTAGGTAATTTTCTGTAGTTAAAAACACGTTTTTACACTGTTTTTGGAAGCTGGTTTTTGGTTTGATACGTCTTCACTAAATCGGCCATAACTCTTGAACCACTGCTTGAAACGACTTGAAACCACCTTCAAACGAAAGATAACTCAATGATCTACAACTTTCATGAAGACCACGGAAGCTAAATCACAAATATAAGAAAGGAGAAAACCAGATTGAAAGAAATTAGTAAAAGTGAACTTAATCTCAAATAGAATCCAAATCTTAATAGCTATTGCTGATTTCCCCGGCAACAGCGCCAAATTGATAGTGAACTTTTTACGATTCGCACAATTACCCACTCTGCACAATGCCTCAATCTAATGGCATGTCATTAAAGCACTTAGGAATCGAATCCACAGGGAAATAAGAACAACACACCAAGAATACATGACACTATATAATCTAAGCGATAGTTGGGTTTTGAGTTTTGTATCAAACAAATCGAAACATACAAAAAAAGATAAATAAACAAGTAACGAAAACTAAACATGTTTAATATCAATTTTAGACAAACGAATTCTCTGGTAAAGCTAACGACTCGGGTGATTTATTAATCTACTCAAGATGCTCAAACTTTCGACTAAATATCTCCTTAGGCCTTCGAACACTATTAAAGATTAATCCACGTCCATGGTATTAACCCCTTTCTTAGTCATCAACCGTCATAAACTTCCGTTCGCGATTCTATGACTAACAAGCATTAAGCATAAATCTAATTAACCACAATTCACCTTAGACATCAACGTCCATTGGCTAAGATATGAAAAGCAATCATTAAATTCGTTCAAGAATCTTCTAAGAACACTTTTCTGGTGACGGAATTCCCTAAGTTCTAGATTAACTTTGTCAAGGCTTATCTAGCATTAAGGACACTTAATGAGAAAGGATTTCAAGTAATCTAGCTCTTAAACATCAGGAACAAACCTAGAATCACCCTAATCTACCTTACCCAAGAACTCTAAAAGAACTACTCACACATAGCTAATTCACAAATATAAACCGTACAAATGAGAGTCATAAGCAAAATAAGTAGAAAAGTAGAAGAATATTCAAGAAAACTTCACTAGATCTTCTTAGGATTGCAATTCTTCAATCAAGAACAAGGTTTTCTTACAAGATTTTTTATTAAAAGTGATAAAATATACTAAAGGATACTAAAAAATCCCCACATCTAGTCTAAAAACCAGTTATTAAAGAGGTCTGGTCGTCAAAAGAAAGCAAAAGGTTGGTGGAATAGTTAAAAACACGTTTTTCACTGTTTTTGGAGGCTGGTTTTTGGTTTGATACGTCTTCACTAAATCGGCCATAACTCTTGAAACACTGCTTGAAACGACTTGAAACCACCTTCAAACGAAAGATAACTCAATGATCTACAACTTTCATGAAGACCACCGAAGCTAAATCACAAATATAAGAAAGGAGAAAAACAGATTGAAAGAAATTAGTAAAAGTGAACTTAGTCTCAAATAGAATCCAAATCTTAATGGCTATTGCCACTTTCCCCGGCAACAGCGCCAAATTGATAGTGAACTTTTTACGGTTCGCACAATTACCCATTGTGCACAATGCCTCAATGTAATGGCATGTCATTGCAGCACTTAGGAATCGAATCCACAGGGAAATAAGAACAACACACCAATAATACATGACACTATATAATCTAAGCGATAGTTGGGTTTTGAGTTTTGTATCAAACAAATCGAAACATACAAAAACAGATAAATAAACAAGTAACGAAAGCTAAACACGTTTAATATCAAATTTAGACAAACGAATTCTCTGGTAAAGCTAATGACTCATTTGCGACTATTTTGGGACTATATTGGTAGTCGCAAAAACTGTGTTTTCTTGTAGTGATTTTCTACTACTCACTAGCGCCCCTGTAAAATCAAAACACAAAGAAAGATAAAATCACACTCAAACAAACAAATAAATATATATACAAAGGATACCGAGGGATTGCCTCCCAAGCGCGCTTGTTTAACGTCGCTAACTTGACATTTCAAACCCTTTTAGGCGGGGAGAGAAGGAGTTTTGGAACTCCATGGTGGCTCTTTGATCTCAAGCTTGATCTCCTTGGTCATGATCTCTTGAAGACCGTCTTGACCTTTCTCTTTAAGCTCGGGTGTAAGAAGTGCTCTAACATTTGCAAAGGATTTAGAACTTCCTTTGCACATCACCTTGTATTCAATCACACCATCCTCATACCTCCAAGGGGTTAAGGTCATAGTGGTGGGATTTGGAGGGTTGCATCCAACATCTTTGGACTTGCTTGGTTCATTTTTGACAAGGGTGGGAGGGTGGTTGTCTTTGGGTTTCTTCTTCTTGCCCTTAGTACCCTTTGTCTTCTTTTGCACGTTGATACTCTCAATCTCATTCTCCATTGTGGTAAAAGAGAGATCCAAACAAACTTCATCTAATGCTTTAGCTTCTTCATCATTACCATAACCTTAAGATTTCTCTTCATGAGATCCTTTCTTCTTCTTACAAGATTTTGGGGGTGAAGCTAAATCCATCTTCTCATTAGTACTTCTTGAACTCAAACTTCATCATTCTTATGAGCAATGGCACCACATAACTCGGTGGAGGAAGGTTTGATGGGATAGAAAACATTGTCATCTACATGCTCGAGCACTACCCTCTTATTAGGGAAGTCTATGCTTGCACCGGTGGTGTTTAGGTAGTGGGTTCCAAGAAAAAGAGGGAGCTGGTGGTTTTGCCGCATCTTCATAACTATGAAATCCGTTGAAACAAGACAATCCCCAATCTTGAGAGGATAGTCTTCGATAAGTCCAAGTGGGCATTTTGAAAAAGAATCTCCAAATGTGATGGGAGATGGGTAGTGTTTCATACTCTTGATTTCAAGACTCTTCATCATCTCAAGCGACATCACGTTCACGCTCGATCCTGAATCGCACAAGGCGTCATCAATATTCAAATCACCAAGGGAACAAGAAATGACAAATTTACCCGGAATTCCAAGCTTGAGAATCGATGTGGGCACTAGTGGAGGACGTTCATTGCAAGAAACTCCATTCTTTTCAACCTCGAGAGCCTTCACGTCTTGGTCCTTACTCTCTTCTTTAAGACCATCTTCTAACATTACTTCTCTAGAAATCGTTGCATCTTCGATTTCAGAACCGTAGAGAAGTCTAGAGATATCTTCAATCCCCTTTTCATCCTCATCAAGCGTCTTTGTTGGCGCTGGATTTTCATCTTTGGAGTCATTGAGAATTTTCTCAATCTCACTCATAAACTCTCCATCCTTATTAATCAAATGCTCCTCACTTGAAAGGATGGTGCTACAAAAATCCTTTGGATTAGGCTCGGGCTTTCCCGGTAAAGTTCCTTGAGGCCGTGAGGAAGAAGAAGCACATTTACCCTCCATTTGCTTGAACTTAGATGACAATGCCTCAAATTTATTGTTGAGGTCATTGTAAGAGCAGTCCACATTGTTGTGGATTTCCGCCATTTTCTTGCTCAAATCCATTGCTCCATGAGCTTGCCCCGTCAAGATTTGTTGAAGCATACCCTTCATTTCAACATCATGTTGTGTCGAGTTGCTTCCTTGCCCTTGTTGAAGTTGCGGTGCAAAAGATGGTTTGCTTTGGTAACCGCTTTCGTTTCCCTGGAATTGGTTTTGAGGAACAAACCCTTGTTGCGGGAAGTTGGATCCTTGAGATTGAGATCCTTGGTTATAGCCTTGTCTTTGAGAGGTTTGGAAATTGGAGTTGTAACCGCCTTGTCTTCCCACAAAGTAAACTTCCTCTTGGTAATTTATGCAATCTCCTACATAGTTCACTTGCCTTTGTGTGGCCTCCAAAAACTTGTCTAACTTCTCATTAAGAGCCTTCATCTCCCTTTTAGTTCGGTCCTCATACTCTCCACTTCCTCTCGAAGCTCTCTCATAGTCATTTTAGGCTTACGTTTCTGTTATCCATATTCTTTACTATAATCTGCATGATACTTGCCTTCTTTATTTCCTTTTCACCTTCAAAATACGAAAACAAATTGCACGAGAGATAAACAAACTTTAGAACGAAAACCAAAATCCTAATCTGAGACCTAAACTTCCTCTGAATCATATAGTAGTGTTTCGTTTTATATAGCCGATTTGTTTCGTAATTTCCAAAAATCATTTATTTTACCTCTTTTTCTTTGACCGTTTTTGGAAAACGTGGTCTTGATCTTCACGCTTGACTCTTGACTCTTGACTCTTGACGAACATATTAATAATCGATCGTCGTGAAGAATCCAAATGTTTGTCTCTTCGGTTTCCTATTCCAGATTCTTTGTTTTTTTGTCATTTTGAAATGTGATGTACTTTCGGCTTTAGGGATACACATAATTAAGTGGTTAATTATATATACTTATTAGACTTTTGTTTAGTATGCTTGTCTCTTCGGTTTCCCATTCCACATACTGAATATTTGTATTTGTATCTTTTCTTCTTCTTTTTGTTTGTGTTGTCAGCCCCGGAGTTGTGTTGTTCTTCTTTCATACTTAGGCATGGGCAAAATACCCAGAATCAAACCGGAATCGAACCGATTAGGAGGTACCGAAACCTATAAAAATATCCGATGGATCCTAAATTTTTATACCCGAAAAACCGGACCGAACTGAGAACCGATCGGGTACCCGAAATATAATTATATACCCATAAATATTAGTTAATTTTAGGGTATTTCGGGTATATTTCCGGGTTTTCGGGTAATAAATACCCAAACCGATTAAAATCCGAATTTTTTGGGTTTTTACTGGTTCTTGAATCTCAGAACCGAATCGACCAGGAACCGATTGGAACCCGAACCGAATTATAAAATAATCCGAATAGAATAGAAATTTCTATGCTGAATTATCCGATCCCAAATAGAAAATTTGATATATTATTTTCAAGTGATACATCTAGCGTCGTTATTTATATACAAACATCATTGATCATATAAATTAGTCCTTAAACAATTCGTACTCGACTAGAGTTAGATCTGTATGTGTGTATAACTAAGTAGACATTACCCAAATAAGGACCTAAGAAGTCGAGATTTCCATCCATGGCCTGCTCGAGCTTTACTCTCTCTTCTTCCTTCGACTTTTTCCAGTGGACGTGGCTCTTTCTTGCACAGCAAGAAATTCGTTACATCCATTGAACCTATCTTCTCTTGTGGATTCAAAGCTAAAATCAAAAACAATGAATACATCAAAATGAAACCAAATTACTCGATCTCCATAAGAACTTCTTGACTGAAACCAAACTTCAGTCAAGTATAAGTAGATATATTCCTGACTGAAGTTTAAACTAATCAAGAATTCACGTGATTCGAATTGAGAACAGATAAAGAATGGTGAAGGGAGTATACTATTGAATCCGCCATTAATGGAGTAGAAAATGAAGTTATCGAGATCAAATCCTAGAACAGGGATCCTGCCTTGACGAGCATAGGTTTTCAAAGCTGTGTTAATAACACTTGAAACATTATCGTCTTCATTAGCCAAAAACCTTATAGGACCAACACTTCCAAGAACATTCACACTCACCAACAACTTTTTCTTCGGCTCTTTCATCACTCCCTTTTACATTCCCAATTTTATCTCCTTCTTCTTTGCATTGAGCTTACATGCTCAATGGTTGCATTTTATAAGAGGCAAAAAAGAAGAACATATATGAAAGCAGAGCCGTGCCTATGTAAATGATGGCCAGAGGCAATGGAAATAAAACGTCCCAATTCATAAAATATATAAGTGTCTACAATAATGGACGTCATCAAACAAAAAGGTGTCTATAAAAGTTAATATTATCATATAACCAAGCAAATAAAGAAGTACAAACAAAAATCTTAGCTCTAAAACATAATATTTCCTCTAGACGGTTGGTTTTTTGTGTTGTCCGGTGGTATTTATAAATTTAAACATAATTTTACAATATTTGCGGTTGTGATTTGGGACCTAACCTCAATATAAATGATTTTAAATGAAATAAAAGCTTAGAAAAACAAGAAATACAAAAAAAAACTTACTTCTTATGACTTTGGTGAACTCTAAAAAAACCGAACGGCAATATAAATAAACTGAGGAAACTGTTTACCCTAATATTGTAAAGCTTTTTATTCCGTTTTAATTATTTTTTCTTTTAATTATTTTATATGTTATTTTCTTTATTCTTATTTTCACTTGAAGATACGCTAACCAATAATATTGAGCCTACTAAAAACAAAATTGAAAATTAAAGAAAAATATGTATGTATATATCTTGCAAATAAAAGGTTCCAAAGTTTTTCTCAAAAATTTGAGGCCGTAGGCCTATGTTTCTTTTTTATAACGTGGGCACGGCCCTGTATGAAGGTACGTGTTAGGAGTTTAATCCATTGAGAGACTATTCAGAAGAACCAATAATATGCTTCATTCATATATTAGTCCCGACAAAATAAGTTACAGATATTTTCTATCAAGACCATGAAATTTCTTGTTATGGGGTTAGTCATTGATATTCATAGAACCACCAAAGTGAGTCTAAATTTGTTAAGAGATTGATGGTTTTTAGTAACTACCTAGTTTATTGTATATGTACATATAGAAAATTTGGAGAATCTGATGCCATTGGCTTGTTGGCTCAAATGTGGATGCATTACCTATTAGATATTAGTGGAATCTCTTGTGAAGCTATTCCACCACAAGATATATATCTCAATATTACTATTTGAAGACTCGTTTAGAAAAAATACATTTTTTTAAGTTATTACATGCTATACCATTACAAATTAGAAAAGATAATTGAAATAAGAAATTATATAACTATCTTNTTTTGAAAAGAATATGAAAATTGTTTTCCCTTCAACATGCATTTAAGAGTGTATTTAATATCCTTACTTATTAAGATATTATATTATTGTAAAATATTTACTTATTATATTCGAGATTTTGCAATATTTTTTATTTGTATTTTTATAATTAATTTGTTAATTATTCAAAAATCAATTTATTTTTTTAATAATAATTAAATCGAAATGTGTCATAAAATTATTTTTTATGGCTTCTATTATTTTTTCTGGACTGATTCCTGGCTTTCGACATCCTGAAATCTGCACCCCAATAGGACCAGCGCCTGAACAGGTTGCTCACTCTTGTGTTTCAGACTTGTTTATCCCCAACTATACTGAATGGAATAGGGGGAAATTTGTACCATGCTCCCTCAGTATGAGACATAAATCCTCAGTATTAAACCAAGCCAAAAAGGTGTCGGTGACAAACGTATCTAGCTTAAACAAAAATCAGGAGAGTATTCAACAAAGACGGGCTACCACTCTGCAGCAGAAGAGTCTTTTCCCGAACCCCCAGCTCCTAAAGCTCGATGCCTTACCTGGTTCCAAGATGTCTGGAATCTCCCAACATCTCCAAAAATAAAACATTTTATTTGGAAATGAGCTCGTGGAGTGTTTCCGGTTGGTGAAAGACTCTTAGCCAGACACATACAAGTGGATCCAAAATGCATTAGATGTGGTGAGCTTGAGTCGATTTCTCATGTCTTGATGCAATGTGAGTATGCCAAACAGGTTTGGAGAAATGCCCCCTTTGCAGCAATCCCGGATATGGATACGTTCCCAACTTTTGCAGAGGGATGGAAAGACATTAAAAATCTGCATTGTTTCCCACCTACGGGAATATCATCAACCTCTCTAGCCTCGTGGCTGTGCTGGTCCCTTTGGAACTCAAAAAATCAGCAAGTTTTCTCCAGTAGAATCTTCACTGTGGAAGAGACCATCTCTAAAGATGTATCAGATGCAAAGGAATGGCAAGAAGCTCAACCGCTCACCCCTCAACCCTCTTCAGCTCCGGTTCTTCAACGTAGAACACATCCTGAGAATGCGGTTATTTGCAGAACATATGCTGCGTGGAGGAGCGATTACAAAGCAGCATGCCTTGGCTGGACTTTCCATAGCAATCACTTAACCCCCCCCAGCGAAGCATTCGATGGCTCTGTCCTCCGTTCAATCCCCTTTAGTGGCGGAAGCTCTTGCTATCCGTGAAGCTATCAACCTTGCTTATTCAAATGGTTTTTCTGAGCTAGTCGTGGAGTCGGATTCTCAACAACTAATTCAGGCCATTTCATCGGAGTCTCCTCTAAGTGAATTACATGGCATTCTTGCGGATATAACCTCACTTTCCTTACTCTTTAAGTCTATTTCCTTTTATTACATTTCCCGTAAAGCCAATGTTGTGGCTGATTCATTAGCAAGGCAGGCTCTGTCTTTGCTAGTTCAAAACTCTGTTTCAAGTTGAAGATGAATCAAACAAGTATTAGCACACACACAAAAAAAACACAATACTCTAGCCATAGATTCTATTAAAAACGACCGAGGAGAGAGCCTTTTTGTTTGTTTTTTTACATTTTTTTAACTTTATTGATTTTAATAAAATTATTAAAATATTTAAAACAGCATGAAGTTTGCATAATTAAAATGCTGCGTTTTTAAAACCGTGACTGATATGACGGCTATTTGACGGAGGGGTTATATTGCGGGCAACTTTGGAGTTGAGGGGATTGACTTGCATTTTTTTTTTAGGGTTATTCTTGCAAAAACAATAAAGGTGATGAGTTTTTTTTTGTAGAAAACCCTTATTTTATTGTTATAGATGCTAATTTTTCTTTTATCTTTAAATAATAATTATTAGAGGGATAAATTATACACATATAAGATTGAAAACACCTAACTTTCTCAAAACAAAAATTTTCTTAAAACATTTAGCAATTAGAAACAAATTGAGTATATATTAGCATGGGTTAATTAGGTGTGTAGCCAAATTATGGGTGGGAATTAGGCAAATAAGTGAATGCGAAATTGACTATAATCTAATTCTAGAAAAGATGAATTCACTCCTCACATATTAGGCGGTTAATGAAGATTAATGTGTACAGCTGAAAAATGAGGTGAGGTATATATCTGCCGCCACAGGAACGTGGTTCAGATCAATCGAGTAATACAATAACAACAATTAATAAAAAAAACGATAATAATTTTGTGTAGTTCGTATAAATAACATGCGTTTTGAAGAAATAGCATGCTATATTTTTGGATAATGCCAATTGCAGAACTATTGTCTATTTCAATCGGATGATTTGATATGAGGTTTACATTTAACCCCAAAAAAAAATGATATGAGTTTACAAAAATTAAATCATGGAAGCGAAATTAATTCAGCCTATTTACAATTAATATATACACCATAAAATTGTGATTACTATCTTCTGAAATAACATCGTCTTTTGTAAAATGAACTGCGAGTTAAAGAGATCTATAAAATAAGCATAATGAGAAATTGGTAACATGTAGTATTTAACAAACATTACATGTGTTTTATTATCGTTGTAGTTAGAAATACAATGGTCAAAATTTATAAATAAGAATAAATGGAGGATTTTGATTTATTTTTAAGAAAAAAAGAATCAGGGGATTATGCTCGATGAGAATATACAGGATATGAGAGCGATTTGGACATGATTTTTACGGGGTAAATTGGTTTAGTATTTCGATTCTTAAAAGCGATTTACAAGAACAAAAAAAAGACAAGTTTTGAGTCTAGAGCTAAGTTGTAGTTCATTGCTATTTGCTCTTGTCCTTGTTTTATACTCTGAGATCATGTTTAATGTCTATGTTTACTCCGTTTTATTCGTCATGAATGGTCTTTAAGTTTGAAGATCTGACTGTTACGTTTAGAAACTTTAATTCACCGGTTTGAATGAGTTTTTGGTCTTGGCGGGTTGACTAATGGTTCCGCATTTAATCTTCTTTGACCGAAAATGTTTATTTGGATGGGTTTTTTAGTTCGGCCCATCACCTCGTTTGCTCACTTGACCTCTTGTCTTTTTTATTCCGTCGAATATTTTTACCANGATGATTTGATATGAGGTTTACATTTAACCCCAAAAAAAAATGATATGAGTTTACAAAAATTAAATCATGGAAGCGAAATTAATTCAGCCTATTTACAATTAATATATACACCATAAAATTGTGATTACTATCTTCTGAAATAACATCGTCTTTTGTAAAATGAACTGCGAGTTAAAGAGATCTATAAAATAAGCATTATGAGAAATTGGTAACATGTAGTATTTAACAAACATTACATGTGTTTTATTATTGTTGTAGTTAGAAATACAATGGTCAAAATTTATAAATAAGAATAAATGGAGGATTTTGACTTATTTTTAAGAAAAAAAGAATCAGGGGATTATCGAGAAATAAACAGTAAATTTGTTGCTCGATGAGAATATACAGGATATGAGAGCGATTTGGACATGGTTTTTACGGGGTAAATTGGTTTAGTATTTCGATTCTTAAAAGCGATTTACAAGAACAAATAAAAGACAAGTGTTTGAGTCTAGAGCTAAGTTGTAGTTCATTGCTATTTGCTCTTGTCCTTGTTTTATACTCTTATATCATGTTTAATGTCTATGTTTACTCCGCTTTATTCGTCATGAATGGTCTTTAAGTTTGAAGATCTGGCTGTTACGTTTAGAAACTTTAATTCACCGGTTTGAATGAGTTTTTGGTCTTGGCGGGTTGACTAATGGTTCCGCGTTTAATCTCCTTTGACCGAAAATGTTTATTTGGATGGATTTTTTAGTTCGGCCCATCATCTCGTTTGCTCACTTGACCTCGTTTGCCTTTTTTATTCCGTCGAACATTTTTATCATATATTTATTGGATTTAATTTACTGGGTCTGGATTTTAACATTCACAACAATAATTACATCCGCTTTCTTAAATGTCAATAAATTCAACCTCACTCAAGATTAGAGGCTCACTGATACGAGACAACTTGTGATTTGTGAAGTTGACGTAACACAAAGAGGAGGAGACTCATAAAATAAAATAAAAAATAGTACGTAAAAGAAAAATGGCGTTAGGCCAAATTAAATAAATTAAATTGTTACAACTTCAAGTATGATTATGACTTTTTATCAAAAAAAAAAAAATATGATTATGACCATGTAAAAGACGAATAATAGTTGTTAAAATATTATATTCAATTTCAAATAATAATAAAAAATGATAAAGTCAAATAAGAAAATATCGTGATCGAAATCAAATATCCACATTTATAGTTTAAGTCCTTAAGAACAAAAAAAAGAGTTGTTGACCAAAAAAAAAAGGAAAAAAACAAAAAAGTCTGATTGGGCGTGGCAGGTGCCGTAATTGAATAACTTTATAATTAGCTTCATCTCGAATAATTGAGTTTCTTGGTCAATTAGATACGACAAATGATTTTTAAAATAGTTAAATATTAGTTTAAAATAATTGAGTTTCTTGGTTTAAATACCCGTGAACATTGACTAACTTATATCTATCACCAACTCCGGATAAAATATAAGGTTTTTCTTCTCATGATCATTTCAAACTAATATTTAACCAAGTAGTTTTTATTTTAACACATGATCTAATTGTTATTAATTTGGAATAAGTTGTATTATAGAAGGAAAATAACGGTTAAACACACACAAAAATATAAGAAAGTTTGTCCTAATTTTTTTTTTCAAAGCACAAAGTCCAAGAGGAAAGCTATTTTATGTCGCGGGCCGTTCCAGGATGGTTCAACATCACCAAATCTCTTTTGTTATATCTTCTTCCTGACCAGTGAGTGTTACATCCTCTCGAATTCTCTCCAGAATTTCCAAAGAACTTTCTCACCGGTGGATGAAGATCTTTATCAAGCTCTCCATCATTTGGCCCTCGCCGCCGACGAGATCTTTTGCTTTTCCTTCGATTTAGCTCTGCATCTCCATGTCTCATGATTTTGTTATGGTGACAAATCGACTTTCTCCGTTCTCTTATGTGGCTTTCGCCGATTCGGCCCGTCTACACTTTTCAATTCTAGGAGTTGCTTTTTCTAGACGCGGATTGGGCAGCATGTCCCCCACGTTTTTGAGTGCTTATTTGCTTTGCTTGGCAGGTCTCTTATATCACAGAATATAAAGAAACAGTAGGTGGTCCATCCGCTAAGGTCGAATATCGCGCAATGTATGTTGCCACACGACACGCGAGATCAAGTCGCTGAAATAGTTGTTGACTGATTTAGGTTTCCTGCCAACCGAGCCAATTCCTTTGTTCTATGATAGCCCATTTGCGATTTTGTTTTTTTTTTGATGAAAATTTGCGATTTATTTTGTTGCCAATTCGGTCCTTTATGAACGTACTAAGTATATCGAAGTAGATTGTCATCGAAAGCCTGATGCTTTTAAAGAAAGACCATTGTCCATGTGAGAACAACATAGCAATTGGCGGATGTTTGATAAAGACGTTAGACAAAGTCCAGTTCACTACGTTAATGTCCAAGTTATACGTTCGTAATTTCCACGCTCTGGAATTATTAGGAATATGTTGTATAAGTATAACATCATACTTTACAACAGTATGTTTTATTTCTATTTAAATTTTACAATGTAAGAGATGTTTAGCAAATTAGTAGAAGAAAATGAAATCCAACATATCGTGTGAAATAATAATAAAAAAAATTCTAAATTTGATACGAGTGACCTGGTAATATTTTTTTGAATTTACTATTGATGACTCAGGATTGTTTTTTTTTATCTCATGAATAAATGTAAACAAAATAAGGAAATACAAGTCTTTTTTTGAGAAATGATGGAAACGAAAATAGAAATGGGGACAAAAAATATATATATAATTGACCAAGGGCATTTAATGAGATTTATCGTAATTACAACAGATTTTAGTAATAAATTTTTAAAATGGCAGTTCTCAAAAATATCATTAAAATAAGTTTTCGTTCCAAACATACTATCACTTTCTAAAAACTAAACTTTAAACCCAAAATAATGAACCCAAACTAAAATATTTAAATTACAAACCCTTAAAACTCATTTTTTAGTGTTTGTGTATTTATAAAAATAAGTCATTTATTGGTAGTTTTAGAATAAAAAAATTAGTGTTAGTATTTTATCTATTCTAGTGGTATCCTAAGGAATTTCTCTTTTTTTAATATTCTGTCATTTAGTCCCTCGTAATAGAAAAAGACAGAGGTGGCTCGAGGTAGAATAATAAAATAGTTTATCTATTTTCCTACGTTGAATAATAAATAAATTGTAATAAAACAAAAAAATTCTCTCTCTCTTCGGAGGCGCTATATAAAATTACAAAAACCCTCTTCACAGCTCTCCAAATTCCAAAATCACAGTTTCGTACGCACTCGAAAGAAGAAGAAAGCAGTTTGGCCATTTGCAATGGAGAATATATTGGGTCTTTTGAGAATTCATGTGAAGAGAGGTGTGAAACTCGCCATTAGAGATATCTCTAGCAGCGATCCTTATGTCGTTGTTCACTCAGGCAAACAGGTAACAACAACAACAAAAAAAATCGATTTTGGCTTCTTAATTTCGAGTTATTTTTTTTAATCCTCAATTTAGCATCTTTGACTAAAATCTGGTGATGCATCTGTTCGAATCTGGATGTGTTTTATTAAACTGTTGGTTGGTAATAAAAAAGGGATCTGTATAATGAAAACTCAATTGGGTCTTTTTGATATTTGACAGTGGATTATTGATTCTTGATGTTATAAATCTCAAACAGAATTCACCAAGAACTGAGATTTTAGATGTTGAATTAATCAAGATTTAGTTATCAATAATGGGATTGGAAGTTATACCTAACTTTTTTTTTTTTTTTTGGGTTTTAGTTATACCTAATTTTACAAGCTAATGTAAAGTCTTTGAATCTTGATTTAGAGTAGTTAGAAAGTTAAAACCTTTGGATATCTTCTTCTCTGCTAGAGTTGAGTTATGTGATTGATAATTTGCATACAAGTAAATTAGAGAAGAAGACTTATGAATAATTTTCATATTTGTGGGTCCTTGTACCCATATGATCTATTGAATTATGAATTTGGAATATTGGTTGTCTTTTACTTTAAGCCAACCAATCGTTCTTTGTTCTTTCTGCCATCATCAATCCTCTGGTTTGAAATGATGACTTGTGTCGCCTTTTGACTCATCTTAAGATCAATCAAAAGCATTTTGCTAGTTCTTGATTCTTTACTAAATGATTCAGTCCCAAATCTTTTAGTTTGTGATGTTTTTTTGTTTGATGCAGAAGCTGAAAACCCGCGTGATCAAAAACAGTGTAAACCCCGAGTGGAACGATGATTTGACTCTTTCTGTGACTGATCCAAATCACCCTATTAAACTTGTAAGTGATCCTTAGCATATTTTTAAGCATGCATATCGGTTTCACTAGAGAAATGAAACATTCTTGTTATGACACACAGACGGTTTACGACAAGGATTTGTTCTCGGCGGATGATAAGATGGGAGAAGCAGAGTTTAACATTGCTACATATCTTGAAGCCATTAAATTCCGCAATAAGCTCGAAGGAGGACTTCCCAATGGAACCATAATAATGAAGATACAGCCGAGCAGACAAAACTGTCTTTCTGAAGAGAGCCATATTGTGTGGAACCAAGGCAAGCTTGTTCAGAATATGTTCCTTAGACTCCAGCACGTGGAATGCGGAGAGGTCGAGTTACAGCTCGAGTGGATCGATGTCCCCGGTTCAAGGGGTATTTAAGTCACTTGATATCGATCGATCCTATCCTTAGTCCCCTTGTGCATACATGGTTTAGGGATTAGAAACTACGGTGCGGTTTAAAACTGGTCAGTGAAAGAATCTCAAACTGGCTAATGTAACACTCTTTTTTTTTCTTTTCTTATTTGAGTTCAAAAAGTGTGCAACTTTATGAGGAGTAACTTACTAAGTGTAACATTTGGATCTCTCAATAATAATCCTCTCTCGTTAGCTTGAATTGGCTACGATTCAACTGATTAAACCCTCCACGATAAGCTAAAATTTCTCACTGAAGTTTAGATGTGTCCAAGTTACAAATCTTCTTAACCTCTTTTTGCCTCTGTTTCCAGCTTCTTCATCTTCTTCTTCTTCTTAACCTCATCCTCTGTTTTCTCCAAGACAGCTTCTTCTTAGCCGAAGAAGCCATTAGAAGATTCTTGAATTTTTTTTTTTTTTGGTGCCATTAATTGGCAAAAGGCTAATCAAAGTAACATTATATCCTTTTTGGAAACAGTAGCCATCTCCTTTTTCAATGCCGATTTGCTCAGGATGTATGGTTAAATTCGCCCTGGGATTTACCTGTTGATTCCGCTCAAGCAACTGATGTTACCTCAGGGTTGCTGCTAGTTAGAAATCGAGTCTCACTTCCGCCGGTGGGACTAGACAAAGGATTACTTTACCCTTGGATCTGTTGGGGTCTTTGGATAGCTCGAAACCAAAAGATCTTCAACAACAAAACCTTCTCGATTGGCGACACAATCCTTAGAGCGATCCAAGATGCAAGGGAGTGGAATCTGGCTCAATCTTTGGGTAAACCATCGTCTGTCCCGCAACAGACGATCCCGTCAAAAAGTCCAATCTCTTTCCAAGAGAGGACCATTACTTGCTGCACTGATGCGGCTTGGAAGGCTGATTCTGAATCGGCAGGCTTAGGCTGGACCTTCGGGAACGACTTAATGCAAACTTCCGACCACTCGGCAACCTCCTCTAATGTTCCGTCGGCTCTTATGGCCGAGGCGTTGGCGGTGAGGGCTGCCCTTATCCATGCTGCTGCTCTGAAGTTCAACAGACTGATCATCAACTCAGATTCTCAACATCTGATGGGTTTAATCAATTCTGGATCGACTTTCTCGGAACTTCACGGCATTCTCTCCGACATATTTTTGATAGTCCCTTTGTTTGCTTCAATTAAGTTCAAGTTTATTCCTAGACAGGCTAATCGCAGAGCTGACTGCATAGCCAAACAGGCTCTAAGAAACTTATTTGTATCGATTTAATTTAATTGAAGAAAGGGTTGAACAAAAAAAACAAAAAGTAACATTATATCATTGTGTGAGCCCAATCCTAATTTTTGCTCTGAAATCGTTAACCATCTGACCGGCTATCCGGTTTATCCGGGTTTTGCAGGATACATGAGATTGTCTACGATTGGTTTTAAAACACATACTGAATAACTAACATGACTAGTCTGAGGTAGGTCTGTTCAAAATATCTGGAACCAAAAAATCGAACCAGAACTGAACCGAATTAGGAGGTACTGAACCGAACCAAATTTTCATAAATACCCGAATTGTTCCTTTTATAAAATATTTTGGGTACCCGAACCGAAACCTGAATGGGTATCCGAGATATATGAAATACAATTATATATCCAAAAATATCATGTATATTTAGACTTGAAAGAACCAAAATACTCATAATTACAAGTATAAACCGAATATATTAGTTATGTTTAGAACAAAAGAACCAAAATACCAAAAATATCCAAAAAATTTTAATTATATTTGTCAAAATTAAACAATTTTTGTGAAATTTAACCAAACTTTATTTAAATTGAACCATTTTTTTAGTTTTGTCGAGTATTTAGGATAAATTTCGGGTACCCGGTCGGAACCGAACCGAACCCGACTCGAAAAAATAAATTCCCGAATGGATCCTAAACCTCTAGTACCGAAATATCCAAAATCCGAAAGAACCGAACCGAATCCGACCCGAAGCCCGAATGCCCATGCCTTACTCTGAGGTGTTGGTACTAATACGGAATTCGGTTCGGATTTTTTTGGTTTACGAATCCCCAACATAACTAAAATTTGGTATGATTTTGGTTTCGTTTTAGATTTGAGTTTTATTCAAATAAATTTTAATTTAAAAAAAAAAAAATCGGTTTTAGATCGTTTTTTTTTGTTTGGTTTGATTTGGATTCGGATTTGGTTTTACGGGTATAGAAAAATGTGAATGTTATTCAAATCATACTAAGATATGGTTTGGTTTACGAATCGATTCTACTGTCCCGCTTGTTTTTGGAACGAACAAAAATTTATAGATAGATAGGCTTCAAAATCCACCTAGGAAGGAACTAGTACAAGAGAGAGGTTTGGATTTAGCCAAAAAAGTCTACCACAGAGTTGGCTAAACGAGAGAGATAGTAAAATGAAATTACATTAAAATCGGAGATGGTAGTCCTAAATTCCTAATGTCTAACAAGAGACCGCTAATTTCATTGGAGCTTGTAGATTTAGTTACTTTAAGTTTCATCTTTTACTAAGCGAATTTGAAAACATAAGCCGATCAGCATATTAAAAACTCGTATGTTTTTAACTAAAACATAATAATAAAGCTAACTAAAGAGAGTAAAAATAGAACAATCTTTTAGTAGTTAATCAACGATCATCATCAGAAACGAAACAATAAAAAAAAAATAACAAGTGAAAGACAATGTTGGAAACTTCTGAATCATCTAGAGGATTTGCCTTTAATTTCTAGGGTTATGACAAGAACCATTCTTATCGCCGTCACTAAACCAGAAGATAAAATCGAACTTTCTAGCTTCCACTGTACAAAAATCTCGAAAATCAATCCCTAATACGATCCTCACCGTCGGCCGGAGAATTCGAAAATCTCAAGCTCCACCGTTGTTCATCATCCTTTTAAACTCCTCGAAATTAACGCAACCATCGCCATCAGTATCAACTTTGCTAATCATCTTCCTGCAATCCTGAACAGAACACTTCTCACCGAGATTCTTCATCACTGAGTGAAGCTCTTTCGCCGAGATCCGTCCATTACCATCCAGATCGTAAAGCTCAAACGCTTCCTTCAGATCTCTCACATCGTTATTGTTGTTTCCGCCTCCTCCTTGATTCATTCCGATTTGGAAAAGAGCGACGAATTCGTCCATGTCGATGAATCCGTTTCCGTCGAGATCGAACTGTTTCATCATCGTCACTGTTTCCTCCGGCGATGCGGTGGGGCTGAGCGCACGGATCACTTCTTTGAGCTCGTCGACGGAGATTTTTCCGTCTCCGTTCTTATCGAACCGCTGGAAAACTTGGCGGATATCTTCCATCGAACCTAAACAGCTACGAACTCCGTTCTTCGACATTGCAACAATGAGAATCAGAGAGAGAAGTTTCAACTTTCAAGGATTGTGTGGAGAAGACGATGGGTTGGTTATAAATAAGCTTGGAAGCGAGTGACGTAATAACGCGTCTTTTTTTTTTTTAAACGCGTTAAGATTGCGTGAGCTGGAGACTCTAGTAGCCTAGTAGGCATCTTTCTTTAATTAACTGACTCCAATTTTTCCATTTTTTAATTAAATGCGTATGAATAAAATGAAATTTTCCTNCCGTTGTTCATCATCCTTTTAAACTCCTCGAAATTAACGCAACCATCGCCATCAGTATCAACTTTGCTAATCATCTTCCTGCAATCCTGAACAGAACACTTCTCACCGAGATTCTTCATCACTGAATGAAGCTCTTTCGCCGAGATCCGTCCATTACCATCCAGATCGTAAAGCTCAAACGCTTCCTTTAGATCTCTCACATCGTTATTGTTGTTTCCGCCTCCTCCTTGATTCATTCCGATTTGGAAAAGAGCGACGAATTCGTCCATGTCGATGAATCCGTTTCCGTCGAGATCGAACTGTTTCATCATCGTCACTGTTTCCTCCGGCGATGCGGTGGGGCTGAGCGCACGGATCACTTCTTTGAGCTCGTCGACGGAGATTTTTCCGTCTCCGTTCTTATCGAACCGCTGAAAAACTTGGCGGATATCTTCCATCGAACCTAAACAGCTACGAACTCCGTCCTTCGACATTGCAACAATGAGAATCAGAGAGAGAAGTTTCAACTTTCAAGGATTGTGTGGAGAAGACGATGGGTTGGTTATAAATAAGCTTGGAAGCGAGTGACGTAATAACGCGTCTTTTTTTTTTAAAAACGCGTTAAGATTGCGTGAGCTGGAGACTCTAGTAGCCTAGTAGGCATCTTTCTTTAATTAACTGACTCCAATTTTTCCATTTTTAAATTAAATGCGTATGCATAAAATGAAAATTTCCTTTTTGTTTTTGTTTTTGTTATAATAAAAGTTTCCATTTTTAAAACCCACATATCAATGTTATTGACAAAACAGATTATACTTTCCATAATTAATTGTTACATTTATTAATTAAATTTCGAAGTGATGAAATTTTCCACTTTATATTTTTTTTTTACTCATGAACAAAAATAGAAATAAAATATGTTAACATTGTTTGGAAAGTAAAATATGGTTGTTTTTCTTGATTTCGTTTCTCTTTTTCTTCGTAAGTAAAAAAAGTAAAATCTGTTATTAATAAAAGATGATATATGCATATAAAGGTATTCACATAGGATTTTAAATAATCAATTTTATTGGTTCACATCACCATTCAAAATTAAGAAAATTTCCAAATTCTATATTATTGCTAGTAAAAATTATAAAATATAAGGAAATTATGTATAAAATTTAATTACCAACAAAAAATCAACATGATATTATAATACAAAAATTTCTTAATTTATAATTGTAAAATCTTTTTACATATGTGTATACACATACTTTTAAAGAGCACTTTGTTTATTATAATGGACTAATTTTACCACTATTTTTGTTACAAAGATGATTTATTATCTATTAAAAGTATACATGTTACTTATAAAAGTTGAAGTTACTTGATTCTAAGGTTTTCCACATAAGATTTTAATTAACCAATAATTATATCTACATTAACATCTACATTTTTGACACATGTCCATACAAACTTTCCACACCATCGCATGGAATAGATTAGAGCGGAAAGGAAAGAAGAAATTAAATTTTTATATTTGGTTTGGGATGTCATAGATCAATGTAGGAGTTCTTTTGTTTTGAGTTGTTCTATTTGTTATTCATTTTTTTGAATTTTTATGTAAGTTGTATTTATTTTGCATACTTAATTGTCTTCTTGATTAAAGTTATGCACTGAATCACACCTTCCCGGTTATTACTATCCGGTTTGTGTTGACGTGATCGGGGAGCTAGCATGTGCATGTTCGGGTAACTTATCGCCCTAATGTCGCTCTCTCCGGGCAACCTGGCACGAGTTGGATTATCCGGGAAGAGGTGACTCCTTACTGTTTCAGGTCCACTTCTCTCTTTACTTCCTACCTCGCTAGTCGAGAATGGTTTTGGGAGAAGGTGGAGGCTAATAACCTGTCCTAATATGTTCTAGGGTTCGACCACCTAGCCTCGTAACCGCATCCGTTCGAAGTGGTGCGCTTTTAGGTGAAGTGGCCGTCTAGTCTACGGTGACACGTCATACAACTTATCATAACTTGTCATATGGTTTGATCATCTAGCCTCGTAACCGCAGACTCTCAAGGTGGTTCGTTTTTAAGTTAAATGACCATCTAATCTAATATGATACACGTCACCTTCAGATTCGTTCCAAGAGAAATTATTTATTCTCAACATATATTTATAAAGTAAATGCATTATATCGATAAACTAAATTTTTATTATATTGATTGATGTTGTGATAATTTTAGTGAAAAACAATTGATATTTTACATTATTAGTAATTTATGTCTGTATTAATATAAAATACTAAGTAAATTAAAATCATATTTAAGATAGTGTTTGAGTTTCTTTAAGTAAAATTTAAAAACTTTTCATGAAATGGAGAGATTCTTGGTTCTCTATCTCAGCCCCACACGCCAATATTAGCGTGGCCAATGGCCCATGAATACCAACCTCGTGCTTTTTTACATGTGTCGTTTTTTTGTTTGTGCAGCATTAAATTTCAACTTCGTATCCAGATAGAAAGTGAGGAACAAGTACATTTAAAAAGCACTTTATACTGTTGACAAAATAAAAGAACTTTATACCAATTTAAATTTTTTTCCCAATGCCATTTGTCTTATGAAGATTAAGAATTTGATTGGATGCACATTTGGAAGAAGTTGGAAGTGGTTGGATGCGAAGCATCTTTTTCTCTGTTGCGGTTGAGCACAGATAGGAATAAACGGTTGAAACGAATGGTTCAAATAGATAATTAATTGTTCAAAAAAAAAAATAGATAGTTAAAATTGTTGGCCAAAAATCAAAAGTTTTGGTTGTCAACCTTAAATTTTTAGGACTTTGATTGGTATAACGGATGGTAAAACAATATCATTAAACAATATAAACAATTAGATTAGGTTCCACGTGATACGCGAATAAAAAATATAATATTTAGATTTTAAAATTGATAATATTCTTAATTATGATCCGTATAGTTAGATTATAAATTAAAATCCTGTTTTATCCATGAATTATGTTTAGTCATTTGTATTTAAGAAAATTCAAAATTGATTCATATCATCCATAAATATGATAAACAATTTCTTTAAATGAATGAGAGGGTTACAGAATTACCAAACATACGATAACAAATTTTTCTTCTTCTAATTTTATATAGTATGAATCTGTATATTTTTTTTTATTTAACACTTTTTATTGGTAGTTTTTATTTTTTTTCTCTTATTTTACTTTTTCAATGTTATTAGTTTTCATTATATAAAACACAATTCTTTTTCCTTTTTTCTTATTTTTATTTG
>PKMM01015713.1:141960-231185 GCA_002933915.1 Eutrema heterophyllum | reverse complement strand
TATTTTTAATGATTTTATGTCATCTTAATAACAATTTTATATTATCCAACACTTGTTAAAAAAACTTTTTATCAACATATTTTCTTTTCAAACAACTTTTTGTTCATATTTTCATATTCAAGTGGTAACATAATTTCTAAAGACCTTATCATAAATTAAATTAAATTATTTTAAAGTTATATATATTTTAATTTTAATTTTTTTTATATACAACTATTCTTTCAACCAAACCGCATTCTCTTTTAAGGCGATCTCTTATCGACTCCAACCACTTTTCCTCTGGTCCTCAAAAAACACATAACCACCTTATTAAAGCGATAGACACCAATGACAATGAGAGCCAAAACGTGGCTAAAACCTAACCGGAGGAGAAGCAATTGGACCAACTTAATTGTTTCCCATTACACACAAAAGTCACAAAACCATAAAAATCAAAGAAACCAAAACAAATACGGTCTCAAATCTCAATCCTTTTAAAACCAATTTTTTTCGACCAATCATGCAAATGTTCTTGGTTAAACTCCTAGAAGCATAAAAACAAAAAAAAAGCAGTACAATCTGTTGTAGATTATAAAAAGGTCATCATCATCATCAACCTTTCTCCAATCACTTAGCCATCATAATCTTGACAAACTCGTCATAGTTTATCTGACCATCTCCATCAACATCAGCCTCACGGATCATCTCTTCCACTTCCTCATCACTTAGCTTCTCCCCAAGATTGGTCATCACGTGGCGTAGCTCAGCAGCTGAGATGAAACCGTTCTGGTCTTTGTCGAAAACCCTGAACGCTTCTTTTAGCTCTTCCTCTGAGTCGGTGTCCTTCATCTTCTTAGCCATCAGGTTCAGGAACTCGGGAAAGTCGATGGTTCCGTTTCCATCTACATCAACCTCGTTGATCATGTCTTGGAGCTCAGCCTCTGTTGGGTTTTGCCCTAGCGAACGCATAACTGTTCCCAGCTCTTTCGTAGTGATGCAACCTGTGTAAACCAAAATCGAGAGAGCATTTACATTTATACACCATATAAACTACAGGAGAATGAAGCAATATTACCAATCTATCTTTCACAGAGCAAAGACATGATAGATGCAAAAGCACATGAACTTGATTTGCTTATCTCTTAAAAAACGACACAAAATTGCACTTTAAGCTTCAAGAAATGTAGATCTTCGACTCAAGAATAGTTTTTCAAACAATTTATGAATAGAGATCACACTTTTGCACATAGTCATCGGATTCTTGAAAAAGATTCACAGATTATAGATACCTCCAAGAAACATACAACGCGAGAGATACTCTCTCTTTCTCAGTTGATCACACAAACAGAGATCGAACAAAGATTCAAAGACCAAAACGCAAAAGAAAGAAAAAAAAAAACAAGCCACTGAAGATCCAAGATTCAAATTCAAAGATCCAAGTTAACAAATCGGTAAAGCAGGACATCAAGGAGGCGATTAAATCGATTCAATCAAAGACGAGAAGCCAAGCCACTGAAGATCGAAAAGCGAAAACAAATCCAACAAAAACTACTCCGTCAAAATAGGTCGATAACACCGAATCTAAAGAAATTATCGACTCAGAGACTCAAATTCCTCGCTCTATCATGTTATAAATCATCGATTGCAGACGAAAACGGAAGAAAAAAAAAGCGAGATCCAGCAAATGTGTAGAAGATTCACAGAGATTGAGAAAAGGTGTGAGAAGAGATTTAACCATCGCCATCCTTGTCGAAGAGGCTAAAGGCTTCCTTGAACTCGGAGATCTGCTCGTCTGTGAGTTGGTCCGCCATAGCTTCGTCCTTTTTTTTCAGAAATCGTCTTTGTTCTCTCTTTGATTTTTTGTTTTCCTTGTGTATTTTGGTTTCAGAGTCGGCTCTCTTTGGAAACTGTAAAAAGAAAAATATCTTTAAGCAAAACGACAAAAGGGTAATGAGAAATTGGCATCCATATTCAAAATCTTGTAACTCCTATATTTATAATGAGTTAAATAGAAGTAAAATTTTAATATTTATAGTTTTTAGTGGTTTTAATTCTACTTGATGAAATAATATTGTTTGAAATATATATATATATATATATATATTATAAGATAGAAAACAGTTATTTTGAACAATACTTAAAAATTAAATTTGGTTTGTAAATATCTTAATATTAATGTAGATATATGTGTTTCGAATATCCATACTCACATGTCTGGTTCTGGATAGTTGCATCACTGATCCTAATTCTAGTAATTAATCTTAAATTTTACGAAATTGAGTATGAATGCTGTAATATTTTAAAATACCCATATTATTTTTAGAGGAGAGAAATCCATTAAAAAATTTAACAAATCATTATTCTTCCCTAAGTATCCCGACAACGGAAGGCCACAAATACGACATAAGGGTTATGGAAGAATGTGACACCTTGTAATCTCCGGGTACCTCTAATACAACATGTACTCATTACCTTTCGGGTTCCGGGTGCCTTAATTCAGAACTTTCATTACCTCACATTTCGCTTCATACGTGCAAGACACAACACACATATGTGAGTGAAACTTCCACTCGGCTGTGTCATGGATGCCTTCCTCGATGGATATGATGCGTTAAGCCACTATTTAACCTCGTCAAAGCTATCAACGTCAAGTTACATCCACATAAAGCATTCTGCAGCTAATCAATTGATCCATTGAGAGATGACTCTCAAGTAATTTGAACTCTATGTTAGAGAAACGATAAAAATATAAAGATTTTTAATCGCCATATTGCATATCTACACTTGATTTTATTTGAACTAAAGTTATGAAGTTCCTTCTTTTTTTTTGGGTTAAATGCTATCAAATTATATTTATAGGCTATAGATCGTAGCAAATAAACAAGATTGTGGAATACAACAAACTAAGAGTCTTCAAATTTGGTTAACCTCGATGGTGCTCTTCCGAAACTCTATGTTCAATTTTGCAAGATGATTGAATCACTTATAAGACTATTGAAAGTAAAAAAAGAAATGACATCAAACTTGACATACCAACCTTTTCTTCTCTAATTTCTTAATTTTTTGAACCATGTTTTCCGTCAAAAAGTATTATGGAGTAGAAGTCGTTCTACAAATTAAAAATGCAAATATATATATATATATATATATATTGCTTTACTTATACGTATGAATTATTTGCAGTGATAGCCCTTACATCATGAGTGACCAGCGGCGAAGCCTCATCGTTTACAATGATAGCCCTTACATCATGAGTGACCAGCAACTTTCTTTATGGTTGTCTAAATCTTCTTCCATAAAAGCACGAACTATAAGCCCCTACAAAACCTTCCTCATCATATCAGAATTCTATCAGATCGCCATTAAATGGTTAAAATGTATCACCCATGCATTCGAATCAACGCATAGAAGAAAAGAGAAAATCATCATTTTTATGCTTTCTTCGGTTGTTGGGCTATCTTGTTTAACTGATTGTGATCTTGTCGCTGAGTATGGCTCACACACATTAGCTTTCTATCTTCCTCAGTAGTATAACTCGACACTCTTTTTTTCCGTTGATTTTGAGGTACCTTTTGCGAGCACCTTTCACATCATTCGAACCCACCCACTTCGCTACATCTTCCTAATCCTGCATCTTAGATGGGCCAATGCTCCATAGAATGCCGTCTTGTTGGTCAGTCCAACCTTTCTTTTCGTCTTCGAGAACCACCTTTTTCTTCATCGTTGTTGTAAACGCAGGGAATCGAACGAAAAACGATCGAACTCAGAGAAAACTCTGGGAATCGAAGAACAAAATATATTTGTTGTAAACTCAGGGGAATCGAAGAAGAGAGATTGTTGTTACGATGTGTATCGCCTCCTCTATATATACATCATGAATCATATTCTTTTTATGTTTATGCTTTTTCTGTTTGGTTTTGAAAAGTACGTACATTTAAGAGAATAACCGTATATATATGCCTTTAATATCAATCCCCCCTCACACATAAGACCTTCATAACGCTCTAACAAGCGATTCGGAATGGATGCATCGATTCTATCACCCTAGCTCCAGTAGATCAAAATATGAATCGATACCAGAGAGAAAAACAAAAAACAAAATAAAAAATATTTACACTTACATGCTCATCGGCCTGTATAAATGATCTCTGAACACCGTGAACACCAAGATTTTCTTCAGATCCTTTGATAATTTGTACACATATGCAACATCGCTTAGAGGTTCTATCTAAATCAGGAATCATTACACAAGAAAAATACACTTACTTTAGCCAATCCGATGCAAATAGAAGTAAATTACCGAGTCGCTAGCCTTCACGAAGCTGAGGTAAATATATTGGGGACAGATTTGGCCAATCGTGTGGTTTTTCAATCTTACAACATTGAAGAGAAGAAATGGAGGAAGCCTATCTCGAATCCAGATTTTGAGAAAAAAATTCAAGACAAAAGTTGCAGAATATTGGAAGCTTTAAGTCCGTTTATGCTGACTCTTCAAAAGCCATTCTGGGTTGATTTCAACAGTAAAATTGCAGTGCTTTGGATTGCAATAGAGCAAGAGGCTGCTGGAATGAGAAAAGTCCTAATGAGACTATTCTCACTAGAAGAAAATCAAGAAGGGATTGAAGAAGTTGTTGGTATGGTTCCGAGCAACTTTGAGTTTCTTAGATGCGTATCCATTTGGGGTTAGCAAGAGAAAGAGACAGCGGTGAGAGTTTGAAGGAGATAGAAATATATACTATATTGAAGTCCAATTAGAGTGTACATATAAATCCAATTGGCAATGATTTGTTTCGTTTTGGACAAGTTTTCATTCTTCTGATATGATTAGCTATGTTCATCTCAATTTAATCACAATCTTTTAATCTCTTTTGAAAATGTGAGTTTGATTATTAATAAATGTTTTAACGATATATTTATTTGAAACATCTGACTTTATATAATAAGATATTGCTTTACTTATACATATGAACTATTTATTTTCAATTCTGTTCAAATTTTGCACATGTGTAACAATTAAGTTTGTCCACTTAAGTTGATTACTAAATTTTACCTTTACGTATGGTCATGTCAAACGATTTGCGACCTCAAGGATAAGCAAGGAATGCGTCCAAATCTCCGAGGATTTAACCCGCGCTAATGACCATATGAATAATTATTAAGAATAAATGCTTTGTAAGTTATTACATGAAATGAACTTTGTTTTGTAAGTTATTACATGAAATGCCATTACAAATAACAAAGAATGATTGAAATAGGAAATGATATTATAGTCATTTAAACTTATTGATTAGGATATGGAAAGTATATATTTTGCATTAAAGAGGTTATTTATTATTTAATTNTTTTTTTTTGCGTGTTTCAACAGGGGGTAAAATGATTATTTTGCAAAAGAAAGTGTTAGATCCTTAAAGAGTATTTGGAAAGTGTTAAAAAACTAAGAATGTTTTGGGAAAGTGACCGTACACGCAAATACTTCTTTCTTAAATTGTAAAACAATTTATTTAAAAAAAATTATCCCGCGCTATAATTAGCGCGGGTTAAGTCCTAGGAAAGAGAAAAGGAAGAGAAGGAAAAGAGGAAAGAGAAGAGAAAAAGTGAAAAAGTGAAAAAGTGAAAAAGAAACGTTAGTCTTTTCAACTTCGGAAATTTTGTTTTTTTTTATTTTAATTTTTTAAAAGTTTGTAGCAGTTATCAAAGCAGTTGTCAAACTCAAATAAAAACTGCAACGTTATTGTTCAAAAAAATGTGCTACTATGAATAGTGTTTTTTGGGAGAACATATAATTGAAAACAGTTGAATGTCTATTGGATTATTTCCTTGAACATATTTAACAAAGTAGCCCACTATTATAGCAATTTTTGAATATATTGAAAACATAGACATTTATAATCATCTATGTTTTTAGACAACTACAAATAAAAATTAGACAAACTACAAATAAAAAGATAGACAAACTACAAATTATAAAAAAGACAAACTACGAATAAAAATAGTTCTACAATGAGGAAATAGCCTAATACTAATAAAACATAAAACATTTATGATAGTCTACTACAAACTAGAAACTATGAGAAAAGTTTACTACAACATAAAACATTAAATTCGATTGAAGTCAAATTCCATCCCTCACAAATTGGTACTGAGTAAAAAGGTAGCACTCCTCACAGCACATCATCGCGTGCTCAAACCGCATTTAGGGAATTTTTCTAGAACTTTGGGCAAATTAACTCGGCTATCAATCCGCATATTGGTGATTGTATCCATGACCTCTTACCCAATGTCGATCATATGTAACTCATGCGGGATCTCCAGCCAACTACACGGTCTAAGAGTTCGAGTGCTCTTGGATATTGGCCATATGCGATGGCCAATATTGCAAACATATAGGTCGCATGATCTATACCCGCTTTAGAAGCCCTGTTGAAATAGCTAACAACATCCTCAAGGTCAACACCAACTAGCATTCTGCTCAGTCCACACAAGTACAAGGCCTTAGGATTACCTGATGTGATTGCCATATCAAAGAAGATAGGGAAGCGATACATTAAGCTGGTGTCTTCAACAAAGTTAGATAGGTTGAGCTCCATCATGACAAATGGTTCCTTCAATGTTTCATTTAACAGGTTACACGCACATCCTAAGCGACAAGCGTCCTTTGCATATTCTCTTCTCACCCTTACTAACACATCAACGAGTACATCGCGTATTTGGTAATACATAATTTGGCTGGGGTGTGGCATACCGTCGATCATTGTCTATGTTGCTACAGAATTAGATAGTCGAGGATATAGTCAATTAGTATAACATGATTACACACAATAAATGTATTTGACTACTGTATTTATTTGACTAGCTTGGAACTATGATAATAAAATAGTGTATTATATACAAAAGATAAAAAACTACATAAATAAACAACTATTCTAAATACACCGAGATTCAAACCATGACAATAAAATAGTCTATTACGCAAAACCAACTATCGTAGTCAACTAACTATATGCATAAATTTGTAGCAAACAAAATGTAAACATCGTAGTCAGACAACTTGTGTTGGAAAATATTCAACTATTTTAAACAACACCAGATTGAATCTATGAGACTATGGTACTCCATTATTCAAATACAACTATAGATAAAATAGAATAGTCAACTATATATATGAGATATAGATCTATTGTTAAAATAGAATAATCAACTATAGCTAAAGGCGTTTGAGATATAGGCGCCTATTTTGGGTCTAATTTGGGTCAAAGGTGGAGTCTGAGATACAAATCTATTGTACATGCATACAAATCGGAGCTACATCGAACGATTGAACAAAAGATTCAACGAATCTCAATCTCAGAAAAAAAATTCATGCGAGAAAACTTGTTAGATGGAGGAGACACGGTGAGAAAGACGGATGGATACTGTGATGAAGAAGACGGTGAGGAAGACGCTGTTGATCGTATAAATCACACAAGGATAAAAAGAGTTGAAAGATCGATCGGTATCTCGTTTTTATTAAATCGAACTCTTCGGAGTTTACAAAAATATTCTTAAGTCGATAGTGAAGTCGAAATCGGATTTCGAGCTCTCACTTTCTCTCCCTCAAAACTATTTTTCTTTTTCCCCCCCCTTTCAATGTAATCGGGAATCCTTATTTATAAGCCTCCTTGGCGGCTTCGACAAGTTCCCCGAATCCGGGAAAAGCTCCGCGAATCCTAGATTAGAAAACTAATTAATCTTGCTTTTCCGTATTTTCCGTAAAGTTCCGCGAATCCCGGAAGTGGATTCTGATTACGACAGGTTGATACCTACGAGCTCGGCACATCGCAGGTCGGTAATAGTATGATGTCTTTTTCTTTTACTGATCTCAAACCGTCGTCGATCGGGATAAACCAGGCCGATCTCGGTTCGAGATAAGGATTTGAGTTCGGCCTTCACCGAGCTCGATGGTTGGTCGTTTTGGTCTCTTTTTACCGATCTTGAACCATCGTTGATCGGGGCGTGATTCGCCGATCTAGATTCAAGTCGGCATTTATTCGGATTCTTACCGAACTTATCGGTCAATAGTCTCTCGTGGACTATTCTTTCAAGTTCGGAGGTCGGCGACCGTTTCGTGGTCTTTCCTTCCGGGTTCGAACCGTCGTCAACCAGGATCAATAGGGCCGGTCTCGGTTCAAACCGGGCTAAACTGGGGAGTGCTAAACTCACCACCAACAATTAGTCCCCCCCTCAGTTCGGCGAATGAGTTTTGAGTTCGGCGAAGTTACTGAAGAAATTTTAGTCCGGTTGGAATTGAGATCGGTTCTTTTCTTGATCCGAATTTCAGCGGTTTCTTCATCGAATATCTTCTGAGTTCGGCAAAACTCGAAGAGGCGCGTCGATCCGGTTTCCATAACCGTTGCGGAAATCAAGGGATCGCGACGATTCGGCTCCTTTAACCGTCACGGAAATCGAGGGGTCACCATAATTGCTTTTCTCTCTATAAATACCTCGACCCCTTCCGATCCTTCACTTCATTATCTCGCTTATAAAATGTACGCCACTTTCTCTATCTAGCGCTTTCCCTTCTCTCTAGTTTTTTTTTTGCGTTTAAACTTTTCCGATCTTCCTCCGCCGTGATTCCTCCGATCTGCTTCGAAGATCTTCAAACTTTCCGATCTATCTTCAAGCTGTTCTTCATCAAGTTGCTTCAGTTTTATTTCACTGGATCGAGATGAGTTCCGGTTCTTCTTCGTCCTCTGTTAATGACCGAACTCCTTCTCCGCAACATCCGAACATCGATCTTATGTTGTTCGTCTCTTCGTCAGATCTGGCTGATTCATCTGATGATGGTATGAGTGGCGTTCGACAAGACTTGGTCAGACGGATCTCGCGCCATGCTTCTGCCGTTCCTAGTTGTTCCCGAGCTGCTATTCAAGTTCCGCGTCTTATGGACAAAGATAGTCGCGAAACGGATGCTCGAGTTCGGTGCGTAGATGAGCATGTTGTCGAAGGTGATCAAGTTCGGCCTGAATTGACAGCTGACCTCGGCAGTAGACAACTTATCGAGGTGAGCGAGCAAGTTCGGCTTGATGGGAGGCTGGCTATCGAGCTGGCCGAGGCTGAAGAAGAAAAGGTCTCTCCGACAGAGAATGTCGTTCCGTTGGCAGTTCGCAAAGTCATAAAGCCGCCCACCGTCGGACCAACCCGATCAACCAGGGTTATTGTTCTACAAACTTTGGAGCGATGCGGAGCTCCTGACGATATTTTCTTTCGTATCCCGGATGAGGATCATAGACCTTGGGATGCTCCTGAGGGTTACGTCTGCGTTTATGAAGATTATTTCAGAAGTTGCGGACTCAAATTTCCTCTGCCCGAGCTACTTTACTTGTACTGCGCACGCCGTGGCGTGGCGATATCCCAACTTTAACCTGCCACGATTATCAATATCGTCGGGCTTCTAGTCCTTCGGGAGGATTGCGACATCCCGATTGACGTCCGAGTATTTGAGAGGCTCTTCCGCGTGAATATTGCCAAACAGAAGCCTTGGTACTTATCGGCTAACGCGAAACCGGAATATGACCTCGTGACGGGAAACATACCGAGCAAGGTCAACAGCTGGAACGGCCCGTTTATCTCCAGATTGACGAACTTTCAGTAGAACGGCCCGATGGCAATTACCGGACTCGATGGAGGATCCCTATCGGTAGATATTGGTCTTTGCTTCGCCTTTTTTTTGTTTTATCTTATCTAACCGTTTTCAATTTTGTCTTTTCAGTCCGTCATACTACGAGCATTCTCACAACGATCAAAGGTTTTACGTCTGAGCACGAGAAAAGGTTGAGTGTGGCTGGGAAAATTCGTTGGCCGGAAGCATATTAGGAGAAGCTCGATCTGAAGGCTAAACGAATCCTTAGAAGTACGTCTTCGGCAATTATTTTCATTTCGTTTGACATCGGTATATTTCTAATTCCGAATTGCTTATGCTACAGCCAATCCACTTGGTAGGAAAAGGACGAGGAAGATGAAGATCGATGACATTCCTGACATCGATTACGATCTGGAGGACGACAAGGACCTTGCCGAGGTCTCTCCCAACCAGCAGATCGAGCAGGTCATCGCTGAGGAGCGGGCTGCCGAAGAGGAAACGGTAGGGAGAGAAGAGCCGGTTGTTCACGGAGAGCAGGTTCCTCTTGAAGGGGATGCGAATCCTGAAACCGATCTGGACGCCGAAAGGCGCAATAAGAAGAAGAGGAAGAGTTCGTCAAAAAGGTTGGCAAGACGGGCGGCGAAGGGACCGAACTCGCCCCAGGCAGGCGATAATATAATGGCGGTGCGTGCTGAGGTTGATGGGGAAAGTCACTCAGACGGGTCTGCCGTCTCGAAAAGACAACGAAATGCCGGACCATCGGCCCATTCCGTCAAGTTCGATTATGATAAGGACGAGCCCGTTATTAATGATGCGGGAGCGTGCGCCGATCTGTATCATCAATTGACTTTCGGCACCCAAGAGCTGCCTCCAACCAAAGACCTCTTCCAGTCTGATGATTACAAGAAACTAGCCCGTACCACTGCCGACGTAAGTGAACTCCCGACTTCCTTTTTGTTTTTTTGTTTTTTTGTTTTTTTTTTTGAGGTTCGGCGAATGACGACTTCTTTTATTCCCTTTGCAGATGGTGGCTCAGACGAACGATGATACATGACTTTTGCAAGTCTTTGAGTCAATTACTCTAAATGTTATTGTAGCATAAGAGGTATCGAACCAAAGAGGTGTAAGGTTAACACACTAGGAATGCAAGAAACTATATAAGCTAAGCAAATCAAGCGGTTTTGGTTTTAATTCTAGCAACCTAATGTAATTGAAAGCAAATACGCAAAAGACAATCACTAAACGAGATTGACAATGATTAAAAGAGAGATCTTTGGGTAAGGTAATTGATTTGGGGGAATCCAAGCTAATCGATGATGTCAAATTAATCACATAAGTTCATTTCCTTAAGCCTAGAACACTAATCAAGATTAATCTAATCTCTTAGCACTAATCATTTCACTAATTACCTAATCAAGAACAAACTCTCATTTGTGATTAAGTAATTAGCAAACATTAAATTCAAGTTCTAGTAGCTAATAATCACCTTAGGCAATCACTCTCATGAGCTAAGTATGAGAATCCTCTTATTTAACTCTACTAGGCATTTCATCAAACACTTAGTGTGCATGAAATGTCTTTAGTTCTAGATCATCTTTCTCAAGCCTAACCTAGCATTAAGATCATCAAATAAGAGAGGAAACATGTTAATTAAGCCCTAGACATCAAAGTCTAACCAAGAAATCCCCTAAATCTACCAAACCCAATGATCCAAAGAGTTTCTACTCACTAACCATGGTGAATCCAACAAATTCTATGAAGAACATGTTAAATCCCATAATTAATGAGTAAAAGATGATTAAGAAAGAAGATATGACTTAAACTCTCATTCAAATCAAGATATCTCTTACAAAGCCACCAAAATCCTCTAAGAAATATCAAGAACACAAAAATGAGATAAGATGTGAAAAATTAGGTTTTTGGCTTATATAGGCAAGTGGGGTCGGACCGGGTCAACTCGGGACAAACCGGGTATTGACCCGGCCAAAACTGGGGTTTTGCTGATTCTAGAGATCTGTACCGACCAGTCCTGGGTCGGTACAGTGGATCGGCACAAGTCCCTGGTGTCATACTGTCGGAGTGTGCCGCACGGGAGTCGGTCGGTACTGGTCTATATACACTTGGTAAAATCGCCATATCTCTTGCACCACTTATCCAAATGACCTGAAACCACCTCCAGGCGACAGCTAACTCATATATCTACGACTTTCATGAAGAACGTAGAAGCTGAATCGGATTGGAAATCCTTCGTATGGGTTGATCTTTCAGAAGTCGTATTGGGAGCAGCACTCGTTTGGACGCCAGACAGACATGTCTCTGATAAATCTGATGTATCTTTCTAACCACGGATCAGAATGACATGACACAACTTCCAGAAGTCCGCTAACTCAATCCGCTACAACTTCTATGAAGACTTCCGAAGCTAAA
The DNA here is from genome assembly GCA_002933915.1 of Eutrema heterophyllum. Taxonomy (NCBI): domain Eukaryota; kingdom Viridiplantae; phylum Streptophyta; class Magnoliopsida; order Brassicales; family Brassicaceae; genus Eutrema; species Eutrema heterophyllum. The sequence continues at coordinate 219,160 of PKMM01015713.1, read as the reverse complement.
TCCGAGTGTAAGTTCGTCATTCGGCCTGATCTTTGAGTCACTTTGGCTGGCTTCACGAGGACGGATTAGGAAGTTGATTTGTACCGACCAAGTGTACCGAGCTAGGACAGGTCGGTACTAATCTTTGCCTTTGTACCGACCAGTTAGTACCGTTCCAGAACAGGTCGGTACTAATCTTTCTTGTGTCGATCCAATGCTGGTCGGTGTTGGTCTCGCGGCCAGACAGACATATCTTCGGTAAAATCGCGATATCTTCTGGGATACATGTCCTAATGACCTCAAACCACTTTCATTAAACAGATAACTCATCTAGCTACATCTTTCATGAAGATCATGGACGCTGAATCTTACCGTAACCCCTTCGTTCTGCCGGATCTTCAAGACACTTCGGCTGGCTTCATGGGACGGATTTGGAAGTGGATTTGTACCGACCAAGTGTACCGAGCTAGGACAGGTCGGTACTAATCTTTGCCTTTGTACTGACCAGTTAGTACCGGTCCAGAACAGGTCGGTACTAATCTTTTCTTGTGTCGATCCAATGCTGGTCGGCGTTGGTCTCGCGGCCAGACGGATACACCTTCGGTAAACTCGCGATATCTCTTGAACCGCTTATCCAAATTCCTTCATTCCAACTTCTCTGGCAAGCTAACTCATTCCTCGACAATTTCCATGAAGACAGTCGAGGCTAAATCGGACTGTATCCACTTCGTTTTGCCGATACAAATAGGTTGGTCTGCACTGCCGTGTTTGTGCCGACCCAGAATGGGTCGGTACAAATCTTCCTGATCCTTCATGCCGAGCAGATCTGGGTCGGTGTTGAGAAGTGCTTCTGATCGGTATAAGTCTCTGGAGCAATACCGACCCATGGTACCGACCCAATGCTGGTTGGTATTGTTCGACATCTTCGCGGCCAGTCGGATATAGCTTCGGTAAATAGGGCATATCTTCCGCACCACATGTCCGAATGACTTGATTCAAAATCCAGTAAAACGATACCTCATCCCTCTACAACTTTCATGAACAGATCCGAAGCTAAATCAGATCATAGGGCCTTCGTTTGGCAGGTTCTTTTGGACGGTTCGGATGCCCTTGCTTCCTACTTTGCTTCATTGCTCCAAATATCTCCAAAATACCTAGAAACGCTCCAAATGCATGCAAGAATCACTAGGACCTAATGAAAATACCTAATACTCTAATTTAGACCAAAACACTAAGAAATCTATGGGAAATACATGCATGGGACCAAAAACACTAACATAAATGCATGCTAGAACATGTAAAGTATGAGTATATCAAACGAGCTCGTTGGAACTTACAACCGCGAGCTCGGTATTGCGCGTCGTGAGGCTATCGAGGTTGGAGATGTTGCCAAGGAACTGCAGAAGGAGCTACTTCGCAGGCGAGATCGGAAGTCGGCGACGTGGCCTTTGCCGAACTAAAAATGGAGCTGCTCGTCGCAAGAAGGGGACCCGCACAAGGGAGATCGAGAAGAGAAAGGAGGTGACGGAGAAGTGTCAAGCTCGGCTCCAAAAGGTGAACGAGCATCTTGCTGCAATTGATCGGCGAAAGATACCATTCCTCGGCATCAACCAGCTCCATGGAGTTCTCAGCTTTTGTGACGTTCTTGAAAAGAAATACGGCATCGCTGTTCCGCCGGCCCGCATTGAAAAGCTGAAGAAGCTTAAGGCTGAGAAGTCGGCGGAGTATGAATCCATTGCCTGTAACGAGCTTACCGCGGAGGATCTCACATTATCGCCGTTCATCGAGTCCATTCATCCGGAGATCTCCCAGCCGGTTGGGGTAGAAGTCCCTCCGGGTCTGGATACGTTTGGTTCAAATCAGCCCGCGATCTCGGGCGACCGAGCAAGCGAAATGAGAGATCAAGATGTCTGATTTTTTAATACTTGCTTCTGCTAGTTTGGTGATCTCTTTTATGCCCGAGGGGCTTTCGTGTAAACTCTTCCTTTTTTTTGTAAACTCTTTTTGCCCACGAGGGCTTTAATGAATTCGGTATTTCTTCTTCCGTTTTGTTTCAGTTTTTGATTTCAATCTCGGCTTTATCTTGTTCGTATGTAAATATCGAGTTCGGCTTTTTGTGAGGTCGTAAAATGATACGATCCTCTCGAGTTCAGCGTATACCAAAATGGGGCCGTAAATAGATACGGTCTTAGCCGGTGTATAATGGATGAACTCGATTCTACGACCAATTCGAGATCGGCGATCATTCGTAGACCGGCTTACTAGTTTGCGATTGTTGAGAAATCGGCTTATCGATTTTGCGATTGTTGAGAAATCGGCTTATTTTTGCGAGAGGAAACGTTCGGCTTTACCTTGGAGCTTAGTATAAGAGTGCATTGGTAACTCATCTTAAGATACTCCAGGTCTTCTCAGATCGAATCGGAGTGTGCGAGATTGACTCGGCTTATTTAGCTCGGATGATCTGAGAGTGGATATAGTGCGGAACTGGTCCCGGCTTAACATGGAAAGTGTGTTATCCATAGCACCATGAGGATGCATGCGAGACAAAGCTCGACTTATTCATTTGTACCGATCGCCTGGCCAGGGCGTCGATGTGGAAAACCGCGATGGTTTAAGTACGAACTTTTCATGTTCGGTCTTTCGAAGATACGAACTTTTCGAGTTCGGCTTTTTGTTGATGCGAACTTTTCGAGTTCGGTTTTCGAAGGTGCGAACTTTTCGAGTTCGGCTTTTTGAAGGTGCGAACTTTTGGAGTTCGGCTTTTTGTTGATGCGAACTTTTCGAGTTCGGTTTTCAAGGGTGCGAACATTTCGAGTTCGGGTTTTTGTTCATGCGAACTTTTCGAGTTTGGTTTTCGAAGGTGCGAACATTACGAGTTCGGATTTGCGAAGAAGCGGGATAAATTTTTTTATTAGAGTCATAGCTGCACCCGTGGTGGGTTGCCTACGTACCCCCGTGAGAGAGGGATCAAGCCAATCGTAGTTCATCTTCCTTTTTTTTTTTTTTTTTTTTTTTTTGCGATGCCGAACTTAGTAATAATAGCGCTTGAGATTTATCGAGTTCTATGATCTCGAGATCGGGGTTCCGTCCATCTTCATAAGTTCGTAGACGCCCGGCTTGACGACCCGCATTATCTGATAGGGGCCTTCCCAATGGGTGCCGAGCTTGCCAGCGTTTTTCTCTTCGGTCCCTTGGAAAACTTTTCGTAGAACGAGGTCACCATCTTCAAAATGTCGACCTCGTACTTTCTTGTTATAATAGCGTGCCGCTAAGTTTTGGTAGTTCTGTATTCGGAGTAACGCTTGTCCTCGCAGTTCTTCCAGGCCGTCGAGATTGTCGAGCATCATTTTATCATTGAGGCCGGGATTTTGTGTTAGCATTGTTCTGCGTATGGTCGGGATGTAGATCTCGGCTGGACATAAAGCCGCCGAGCCGTATGCTAAGAAAAAGAGACTGTCCGGTAGACCGCCGAGGTGTAGTTCGATGAGACCAGAGGACTCCGTCTAGCTCGTCGGACCATCGTCCCTTCTTCACATCCAACCTCTTCTTGAGTCCGTCAATCACGGTTTTATTAGTCGCTTCTGCCTGACCGTTGCCTTGTGGGTATCTCAGTGTTGAGAAACTTAGTCGGATTTTCCACTTTGCACAAAAGTCACCGAACGACGTCGAAATGAACTGTGGTCCATTGTCGGTGATGATCTCATATGGCACTCCGTGTCGGCATATGATATATTTCCAAACAAAATTCTGAACATTGAGAGCTTGTATCTCGACGTACGATTCGGCCTCAACCCATTTGGTGAAGTAATCGGTCATAACGAGGATGAACTGCTTCTGTGTCGTTGAACGCCGTAGTGGACCGATGATGTCCATCGCCCATCGCATAAAAGGGTAAGGTGCAGTTGACGTTGCTAATAGTTCGGTTGGTAGATTGATCATCGGACCATGTCGTTGGCACTTGTCGCATTTTGCGACGAACTTCTCACAGTGTTTCAACATGGTCGACTAATAGTAACTGGCCTTTTTTATTTTCAGAGCAAGGGAGTGCCCTCCAGAATGATTTCCTCCTGTTCCTTCGTGTACCTTTCTCATGACTTTGTCAGTGTTGTTACTCGGTACGCATACCAGCAGGACTCCCGCGGCGCTCCATCGAAATAATTCCCCATCGAGGACGACGTACGAGGCTGCTCTCATCTTAAGTCGCCGAGCTGCCCATCTGTCCGTTGGGACCTGTCCGTCGCAGACGTACATTTTGAGTTCGGTGGTCCAATCCTCGGGTTCCTCGTTTTCTTCAGCCTCAATATCAATCGGGACGTGAAGTCCCTCAGATTCTACATCGCTGTCATCGTCAGACTGATCCCGTAGATCGGGATTTTGCGCAAAATCTAGCTCGGGAGTAGTTTCCAGGTCGATCTGCCGGGATGGTGCTTTTCTAGCCTTTCTCGTTTTGAGTTTTGCAACCGGTTGTTCGTCGTAATTACGGCCGCGCGTTGTTACTAGACATGCTTCTGGTTTCTCGATACTCGGTTTTGGAATACTTTCGACCGGGATTGTTCGCTTCAGATGAGGGTCCGAGCTGGATGCAAGAGCGGCGAGTGCGTCGGCAGATCCGTTCTCCCCTCGAGGAATTTTGGTAAGGTCGAAGGACTTGAAATCGGAGGCGAGCTCCTTTACGAGTTGGAGGTATGAATCGATTCGCTCGTTCTTCGCGTCGTACTCTCCGCTGAATTGGCTTGCGACGAGCTGAGAGTCGCAATATGCATCTACCCGAGTCGCTCTGATGGGCCTAGCCAATCGTAGTCCGGCGATTATTGCTTCGTACTCGGCTTTGTTGTTTGATGCATTGAATTCCAGCCGGAACGATTGCTCCAAGATTTCTCCAGTTGGCGACTGTAGACGGATGCCTACTCCCGACCCGCGATGGGAAGATGACCCGTCGACGTGCATGATCCATTGCTCGGTGGTTGAGATGTCGGTATTGATAAATTCTTGAGCCATTTCGATGAGGAAATCGGCGAGTACTTGTGATTTGATAGTCGTCCGACCTTTGTAATCGATATCGTACTCGCTTAGCTCGATTGCCCATTTGGCGAGTCTGCCTGACTGACTCGGACTGTGTAGAATAGCTCGCAGGGGTTGGTCGGTGAGGACGGTGATTGAATGTGATTAGAAGTATGGTCGAAGCTTTCGGGCTGCGGTGACCACGGCAAGGGCGAGTTTTTCAAGTGTGGGGTATCGTGCTTCGGCCTCGCCTAACGACTTGCTAACGTAGAAAATAGGCTTCTGCTCGCCTCGGTCTTCCCGAACCAGCACCCCGCTGACAGCCGATGTGGAAATCGCGATATAAACGTAGAGAGTTTCTCCGTTCTCAGGTTTGGCCAGGATCGGGGGAGTCGACATGTACTTCTTAAGTTGTGTAAAAGCGGCTTTGCATTTGTCGTCCCATTCAAGATGTTTGTTGCCACGGAGTAGTTGATAGAAAGGTAGGCATTTGTCTGTCGATCGGGAGATGAATCGATTAAGCGCGGCGATACGGCCAGTCAATCGCTGAACTTCTCGTTTAGTTGTTGGGGATGGCAGGTCGATGATCGCCGAGATTTGCTTGGGGTTGGCCTCGATTCCCCTCTGAGTCACGATATAGCTGAGAAACTCTCCGGAAGTCACCCTGAATGTACACTTGTTCGGGTTAAGTTTCATACCGTATTCGTTGAGTATATCGAAACACGTGTTGAAGTGGCCGATATGATCTTTAGGGACAAGGGACTTGACGAGCATGTCATTGATGTATACTTCCATAGTTTTACTGAGTTGACTAGCGAACATTCGATTGACGAGTCGTTGGTATGTTGCTCCGGCATTCTTTAATCTGAACGGCATGACTTTGTAGCAATAGATGCCTCGATCCATTATGAACGATGTCTTCTCTTGGTCGTCGGGGTGCATAAGTATTGGGTTGTATCCTGAGAAGGCGTCCATGAAGGATAGAAGTTCGTTACCGGCTGTGGATTCCACCAATCTATCGATGTGAGGAACCGGGAAGCTGTCTTTTGGGCAAGCTTTGTTAAGGTCGGTGAAGTCAACGCAAATTCTCCATTTCCCGTTCTTCTTTTTCACAACAACCGGATTAGCTAACCAGTCTGGGTATCTGACCGCGGTGATTAAGCCTGCTGCGAGTAAACGTTCGACTTCGTCATTGACGGCCTGTGCCTTTTCTGGGCCGAGCTTACATCTTTTCTGCTTGATCGGTTTGAAGGTAGTGTCAATGCCACGCTCATGACACGCGATTTTTGGGTTAATTCCGGTCATATCCGTCATTGTCCACGCGAATGTCGAGACATGCTTTTGAGGAAACGGATCAGATCGCTTTTGAATTCTTCATCCAGTTCGGCTCCGATACCGATGCATCTTTCGGGATTGCGCTCGTCGATACTGACCTGGATGATTGTCTCGCGCCTGGGCAAGTCGGGATCCATCTTTCGATCAAATGGATCTGCCGAAGTTTTGTTCGCGTCGATGACGCATGTTCGGGCTGCCGTCGTAAGTTTGCATTCGTTGATATAACATGTTCGGGACATTATCTGATCGCCCTTGAGGGTGAAGACTCCGGATGGTGTTGGGAATTTCAAGCATTGATGGTAGGTCGAGACAACGGCCTTCATCGTGTGGATCCAAGGTGTCCCGAGGATGACATTGTAGATCGCCGGCCTGTCGAGGACCAAAAATTTGACCACTCTTACAAGTCCGCCGACGTAGATCGGTATTTTGACAGTTCCCGCGGTCATGGTCTGTTCGCCTGTGAACCCAATGAGAGGTTCAATGTTTTCTTTAATGTCGGAGTCCGGGAAATCCATGTCTCTCAATGTCTGTCTGAATATCACGTTTACCGAGCTGCCGGTGTCGATAAGGATTCTCCCGACAGCAACGTCCCCGATAAGCAAGTTAACGACTAGAGGGTCGTTATGTGGCATGTGGAGACCCTCCGTATCGGCCTCAGAGAAAGTTACCGATACCCCGCCTTCTACAACTCGGTTCTGCCGTCGCGCCGCAATTACTTCTCTGCTGTGCTCTTTGATCGCCCGGACTGAGTAATTGCAGGACTCAAGGGCTCCCATAATCATGTTAACGCGCTTCCGGACTTGCGGGATGTTCTGATTTTCGGGTTGGTCCTCACGATCTCGTTTTGGTTGCTCCGTGTTAATTCTTTGTCCCGAACTTCCGGCGGCGTTCGACCGACGACCTTCATTATTTTCATTACGGCGAAATCTATTGCCAGGCCGGAATGCTGCCCCGACTGGGACTTCGCCCTTTTTGTACTTCAACAAGAGGAAATCTTTGAGGTGTCGGCATTCTTCGGTGCTGTGACCTTCTCTGTTGTGAAATTGGCAGAACGGTTCTTCGCTTGAAGTCGGCTCGTTCGGTAGCTCGGGCCGGACCCATGTATTCCAATGTTGTGGCTGAATAGTGCTGACTTGTTGGGTCGTGGTTCGTCTTTCGTAATGGGGTCGGTTCTCGCGATACTCGTCTCTTGGCTTGTCTCTGGGTGCAACTTGCTTCGAAAGAGCGTACTGCTTATCCTTTGCGGCTGTTTCTTCTTGTTCGAGGATGTAGACGTGCGATTTGTGTAAGATGTCCTCTAGAGTGTTCGGCCAGTTGCGCTTGATCTCCTTGTGAAAATCCGATTTATACCAGGTCGCCTTGTAAAGGGCTTCGATCGCGGCTTTATCGTCGATGGTGCAGTTAGACACTATTGCTTTGAATCTGTTCATAAAATCACGCAACGGTTCATCGCTTTTCTGCTCGAGGGCCCATAGGTCGGCGTTCCGAGTTTTTTGTTTGATGAACATGGTGAAGCGTTTGAGAAACTTGGTAGACAGTTCGGTATAATTGTCGACCGAGTGCGCATCTAGCTGTGAGAACCAGTCGAGCGCGGTTCCGTTGAGGTTCTCCACGAAGAGTTGGCAAGTTGCGGCATCTTTTTCCTCCTTGGTGTCAAATCGAAAGCGGTTCATCATGATGCCGAAAGAAGTCATGAAATGGCGAGGGTCGGTGTGCCCGTCGTACGGTGTGATTTTGATCTTTTCCAATCGTCGGATCGGTGTGTCGATGATCCGATGTGTGAATGGTGTTTTTTGGGTTTCTTGAATAACGCGGTCAATCTCGGGCGCCGAACTGGTAGCTCGGTGGAACTTGGATTTCATGTCTTGAAGTTGGGCTTTGACGTTCTCGAACTCTTGATCCAGAGATGCATGATTGGTGATATGTGTTTCTGGGCTATCGGCATATCTTAATGCGGGAAACCGAGCTGTTGTGCTCTGATTTCGATTTAGCTTGGTGATAAGGCTTCGGGGAAGAGGAGGTGTTACTTCATCGGGTCGGAAAGATGATGGGCTCTGTCTGAGTTCGCCGACCTGGCCTCGAAGTTTCGTCTGGTTGGCGAATAGAGAGTTGAACCGTTCATCGTTCTTTTTGGAGAGTTCGGCGAGTTGTGCTGTTAAGGCCATTAAGAGAGTGGTTTGGTCGACTGGTGCCTGGGTCGCAGTAGCGGTGCCTGGCGGAATAAGTGATGGATGATCGTTGTTGTCCGTCTGAGCGCGGTTTCCAGGATTGAGATTGTCGAGTCTGTTGTTTTGGGTATCGTTATCGCCAAGCGTGGAACCGCTGCCATCGAGTACCGGGGTCGTCGTAGCTTCCGTCATCGTCGGGTTTTATCGTAAGAGACTCGGAAATCGATCGTTAACCTCAAGGTCGGAGACCCCCCCTCCTTCTAGCGCCAATTGTTGATCGTATAAATCACACAAGGATAAAAAGAGTTGAAAGATCGATCGGTATCTCTTTTTTATTAAATCGAACTCGTCGGAGTTTACAAAAATATTCTTAAGTCGATAGTGAAGTCGAAATCGGATTTCGAGCTCTCACTTTCTCTCCCTCAAATCTATTTTTCTTTTCCCCCCCCCCTTTCAATGTAATCGGAAATCCTTATTTATAAGCCTCCTTGGCGGCTTCGACAAGTTCCCCGAATCCGGGAAAGGCTCCGCGAATCCCGAATTAGAAAACTAATTAATCTTGCTTTTCCGTATTTTCCGTAAAGTTCCGCGAATCCCGGAAGTGGATTCTGATTACGACAGGTTGATACCTACGAGCTCGGCACAACGCAGGTCGGTAATAGTATGATGTCTTTTTCTTTTACAGATCTCAAACCGTCGTCGATCGGGATCAACCAGGCCGATCTCGGTTCGAGATAAGGATTTGAGTTCGGCCTTCACCGAGCTCGATGGTTGGTCGTTTTGGTCTCTTTTTACCGATCTTGAACCATCGTTGATCGGGGCGTGATTCGCCGATCTAGATTCAAGTTCGGCATTTATTCGGATTCTTACCGAACTTATCGGTCAATAGTCTCTCGTGGACTATTCTTTCAAGTTCGGAGGTCGGCGACCGTTTCGTGCTCTTTCCTTCCGGGTTCGAACCGTCGTCAACCGGGATCAATAGGGCCGGTCTCGGTTCAAACCGGGCTAAACCGGAGAGTGCTAAACTCACCACCAACAGACGCCGGTGAGGAAGTCGGCAGTGAGGAAGCCGGATGCGTGGAAGTATTTTTTTGGGCGATTGAGAGGTGAATATGGAGGATTAAAATGCAGGGTTTTGGTGATATGTGAATGGAATGAAGAAAGTAACATGTGTATATGAAAGAGAAATATATAAAGTAGTTGTCAGAAGAGAAGAAAAAAATAGCTGCTAGTGTTGCGGTTTCTGAATATTGGGTAAAGTGGACGAGGGGCTGTAGTGTCTTTTACCATGGATAACTTTTGAATATTATATTGTTTTTTTGTTTAATTAATTTTGGTACAGAATCATGTCACTCCACCTAGTTACCCAATATAAATAACATAGCGCAACATCGAACCTAGTATAAATAATATAAGAAAGAGTTATTTTTGTCTTCCCTTTACTTTTAAATTAGATGGCAAAAACTTGATTTTGGTTATTAAGCTAATTGATCCCTACACTTTAATAATCTAACTAGATTCTAAACCCGTTCACCCGCACGGGATAAAGTTTTTTGTAATATATAAGATGTGAATTGAAAAATAAGAACTAATTTAAGTGTTATTGATTCAAATATATTTAATTTGTAGCTTTTAAATTTATAATAGATTTAATACATGTTTGACAACAAGTTCAATTTATTTTAAAAAATAAAAGATGATTGGAAACAGATTCCAAAAGTGCTCATGTTTTAAATCCAATGAGATTTCTCTCTTTTCAACTACATATTAGAGATTCTTTGCTAATTTGTCACTTTCCCAAAACTCAATTAGTTTTTAGCACTTTCCCAAAGTGCTATTAGGATCTAACACTTTGTGTACTGTACACCCTTTGACTTTCCAGTCAAACCCATGTACAGTACCGCGCGAAAGCAAGGGTCTACAGTACACGTGTGTATCAACAGGGGATAAAATCGTCATTTTGCAAGGGAAAGTGTTAGATCCTTTTGGACAGTACCCAAAGTGTTAGAAAACTAAGGAAGTTCTCAAAAAGTGACTATATGTACAAATACTTCTACATATTATAAACTTTTATGAAGTATTTGCGTACACAGTCACTTTTTGAAAACTTTTTTAAATTTCTAACACTTTGTGTACTGTCCAAAAGGATATAACACTTTTCTTTGCAAAATGACGATTTTACCTCCCTGTTGATACACGTGTGTACTGTACACATTTGCTTTCGCGCGGTATTGTACATGAGTTTGACTGAAAAGTTAAAAAATGTACAGTGGTGTACAGTACATAAAATGTTACATCCTAATAACACTTTTAAAAAAATGCTAAAAAACTAATAAAATTTTCAAAAAATGATAAATTAGCAAAAAAATCCCTAACTTTTATTGTTGAATATAGTTAACACTTAAAATTACCACTAAAAAAAGGAAAGACACGCAACAAAAAAGTCATGATTCACAAGTCACACAGCACACCTTCTTTTACCTATCAATTTATAAATAACATTTTCAAATGGATTTCCCAAAAAAGCCCAAAAATATTAAAAACGGAAAACGAAACCGGAGAATCGGCTTTCTCTCCATAACCAAACCGGAAAGATAAAAAACCTAAACTGGGTTTGTCCATAGAGGGAAAAAAAAAAAACCGAAACATGTACACACAACAAATTCACTGATTCAGAAAACTAAAAACTCTGTTCCAAACTTTCCATAAATACCTATTTACACACTTTAATCCATTTCTTTGAGATCTTTCATCGTCCATACAAATGATCATCGTCTTCAAACTCGGTTACACCGAGCATCGCAAGATCAAGATGACATTTCATCTCGGATTTGGTCTGCTGCAACTGTGTATAAGAGTCGATTATACCCGCAAGATTTGTATTTTTCCTGCTCGAGTATGTTCTTGGCTCTAATCCTTCACCGCCTTTCAAGATTGAGACAATCTCTTCCATACCGGGTCTTCGGGACTCCTCATTGATCACACACGCCGCTGCAGCACGGACCATCCGCTCCATGTGAACTGAGTTTTTTCTTGTACATCTCAATCTTGGATCGAGCAGCTCCTCTATAGCTTCAATCCCTCTATCCAACAACGGTTTCGCCTACAGAAAAAAATACGAAATATTGTAACCAAGTCTTTTTCCAAAACAACTCTAAATGTATGTGACGCAAACCCGATATGATCACAATATTATTAAAGTTGTGTAATAACCAAATTCAATACTAATAGTTTTGCATGGGAATGATGTGAATTTAGATGACATACCCAAACAACCAAATTTTCTTCACCAGATGATCTTCTTGGTTCGATTGGTTTCCTACCAGTTATTAGCTCAAGCAAAACAACCCCAAAGGCATATACATCGGTCTTGTCAGATATCTTACCATGTTGGAAATACTCAGGAGCCAGATATCTACAAGAAGTTTTCGAATATCGAGTTTATTCACAAGGAATTGACTTTAAAAGGAAAACAAAGAACTCAAGGAACTTTTGATCGATACCCAAATGTGCCTTTCACAGTCTTGCAGAGGAAAGGAACAGAAGGTGCAGCGGTCCAAGTAGCTAACCCGAAATCACACAACTGAAAAAAATGCAACAGAAAACAATTCTTATTTCTCCAATTGAATATCGAATAGATCATTCATTTCCCGAAAATGACTTGCTCTTTTACCTTTGGTATTTTCTTTGAGGAAAGAAGAATGTTGGAGGGTTTGATATCTCTGTGAACAACACATTGCTCTGTTCCGTTATGCAAATAAGCTATGGCATCTGCAATGCCTAACGCGACCTTGTACCTTGCTGACCAAGGCAAACCAAAAGCGGCCTTCACGCCTCCTTTCTTCTTTTTCTTATCTGTTAAAAATCCGAAAACAAAATCGAGATCCGTCAATCTCGAAGAACAACTTTGATCTACAAAACAATGGAGATAAAAAAGATTTTCCCTTACCGTGTAAATAGTGTTCGAGGCTACCACCAGAAACATACTTGTAAACCAAGAATAGACCTTCTTCGGGATCGATACAGAATCCAAGAAGAGGCACAATGTTGGAACTATGAAGAGAGCTTGCAATCATCAACTCTCTGCAAAATGATTTCGGAGATTCTTTGTCTTCCTTATCAAGTCTCTTGATTGCTAAAGCTGTTCTCCAAATTCCGATTTTACCCCTGAACACATAGCTACAAGCTCCTCTTCCCAACACTCTCCCTAAGAAAACCATTGAATCAAAAAGTCAAAACCTTTCCTAATTCCATGGAACTAAGCTTAACACAGAACTAAATTTAGGGTTCTTACCTTTGGAGAAATTACGAGTGGCGGCGACGATTTCGCCGTAGCTGAATCGAACCAAAGTGTTAGCTACCGGAGAAATACTCTTTTCCAGCGATCGAGCTCTCGTCCACCTCAAATCGTCCGTAGATTTTCCAGTTTCCTTAACTCCGTTCTCTAGATTCACCATTAACACCGTCGCAGAGCCACTGGAAACTGATAAATTCCGGCAAGACGATGAAGCAGACAACGAAGGTTCCCCTCCTTTCATCTTCTCAAGCTCAATCTGTGAGCAGAGACTGAATCTAAACGATGAATGGACAGAGTGAGGATCAGGGTTCATATTTTCCGGTGCTGTTTCCGCCAAAAGCCACGCCTTGTTGTTCTCTCCTCCGCCGCTTCCTCCGCCGCTTCCGTTGTTGCCGGAGTTCTCGACTGAGCTTGGTCCAGCTGGAGGAGGAAGGAAACAAGCGAAACCCAAATCAAAGATCATCTTTTTCAAACGGGTTTTGATTCCTTTCTCATTGTAATCTCCGTCAAGATCTGGAGAAGATGAAGAAGTGAGAATGGGAATATTTACTGAATTGCCCTGAAGATTTGTTTCTGGGTTTCTTGGATGAACAGACGCTCCTTCATAAAAACCCATTCTTTTTTCTGTGAACAGATCTCAAGAAAAAGAGCACAAATACCCAGAAAATAAAGAAAAAACAAATTTGATTCTCTCTAGTGAAAAAGTTGATTCTTTGAAGCTTTGCTTGATGGAAGAGAAAGAGATTATATTTGTTTGTTTTTTTTGGCAATTTTAGGTTTATAAATCGAAGATGGAAGAAGATGATTAAATTAATAAGTATATGATTAGTGGTGGAAGGTGGAAACATTTTTATTTTTATTTTCTATACCGTTAAGTTGTTGCGATTTGAGCAAGAAAAAACAGGAGAGAGGGGGGAAATAATTAGGTATGGATTAGTGGAATTTTTAAATAATTGAGTTTAAAATAATTGAGAGCGTTACAAAACAAATCAATCAATGAGTATTAATGTAGAAAATAAAATGTAATAATTTAAAGATTAGGTCATATGGGTAAAGCTGTTTGCTAATACTCAAAGGGGAGGAGACAAAAGCTGAGCCCACGAGGTTATGGTTCTCTGAAATAATGGAGAGGGAGAGAGAGGATAAAATATTCATGTTAAAAACAACAAGTGTTACTTATTTTAATTTTATATTCTCTGTATTCTCCAATTCGTACATGTGGCAAAATATCGATACATGTAACTTTTACATGATTTATGGGCCAGTCCACATATTATTTTATGATTTTTATTTGGGTAGACCTTTCAAGTTTTACTTCTCAATCTATTTTCTCCTAGATTGTTAGATTCATCACTAAACCTTCTAAACTTATAAACTTCATTGCTAAATTATCCAAACTTTTCATTTCTAATTAATTTCACATTTGTAATCAAATCTAAGAAATAAAGTTTTATCAAAACAAATAGCGTTTTAACAATTGCTATTATCTAAGATCCGACCCGTAAAAACTAAAATATGTAAATGAAGAAACAAAACCCACAAATTAAAACTTCTAAACTTCTAAATTTTTTTATAATTAAATGTGATTTAAGTTTTTAATAATCTTCAAAGTGAGTATAGCATTCGAGTAACTCATTCACCAAATTTTCTAATAAACCAAAAATGTAACAATATTATTGTTTTGTTGCTATTATTTTTTCCATCGAACCGTTATTCTTAGGACGACATCAATTTTAGAATCATAATTTCTCTCTTTATAAGAATGTTTGACGAAACCTCTTTGAAGTTTTGTTGGTAATTAGTACAGTTGGGTTGGTTATTTATGGGTCGAAATTAGATTCAAACGAAGTATATCTCCTCATATTTCTCTTTTTAAGGTGGATAATAAGGTTTTTGATCATCCCAATCTGCTGAAAAGGGAATCTTAGAATATAAATTTTAGAAGTGTCGTGAGTTATACAAATATTTTGCGAGAACACTAACACTTTTTTTAATATAATAATTAATATTTTATTAAACTCGACCCAAAAATGCGCATTGGCCGGATTACAACTCCGGTGATCGGACAAAAACACGGGGAATTGAACAAGAGGGTAATCGAGACTAAATCTACCCTACGAGCTAAATCTACGGTGGCAAAAGGTGAAGGACCGCACCACACCTTCCTCCGGCGGATAAAGGAAAGAAAACTTCACCTCAAAGCCGTTGGTTACACCAATTACTTGACTGGAGTATCCGCCTCCGGTGGCCGCCGCCTTACCATACGCGAATCAGATCAGCATCCCTTCTTCCGGAGGTGGCACTAAGCATTGTTGGAACCCCACGACCACACCGCCGAATAACCTTGGCCTAATTAGTCGACTCATAGATTACCGCCACCTAGATTCGAGGTCCCACTACAAGAAAACACTCCGATTCCCTACAGGGAAAAATCAGTCGGAAATTTCCGACCGATTTCCGATAAAATACCGAGGAAAAATAACCCGTCGGGATTTGGTCGGAAATTTCCGACGGATTTTTCCTCGTCGGGAATTCGTCGGGATTCCCGACCGATTTCCGACGATATAGAGATCGATTTAAGACCGTTGGGAATCGGTCGGAAATTTCCGACGGATTTCCGACCAATTTTTTTTTTATAACCAAATCAGATATTATTTTTTTAACCAAATCGTCGGAAATCGGTTGGAAATCGGTCGGAAATTCCCGACGGATTTCTGACCAATATATATTTTACAAACAGAAAATAAATGTGTTGATATACATTTATAACATGTGTTTTCCATCCGTCGGAAATCAGTCGGGAATTTCCGACGGATTTCCGACCATATAGGGTTTCGAAACCTTAAATAGCAAAAAATTGATTAGGTTTATGATTGCTAGGGTTAGATATGATATATTGAAAGAATTGAATGTTAAAATATCTTAAGAATCAGTCTTTTGAGCTTTTAATCAAAACCCTACAAGAAACCGAAAAGTGTGAGTATAGGTTATATGTTTCGTTATGAAATGTTAAACTCGTTCTCCAATCGATTTATATAAATCTTCATATACTTTATTTTATGTTTACATATTAAGTTAGTTGTTAGACATAAGATTGGTAGATGTTTCATAAACTCCATATGGTTTGAAAATTTAGTATTTCATACCCTAAACCCTATATGGTCGAAAATCGGTCGGAAATTTCCGACCGATTTCCGACGGGATTTATAAATGCATCGTTTTACACTTAGTATTTTTTTCGAAAAATTTCATATCTGTCGGAAATTGGTCGGGAATTTCCGACCATATGAAATTTTTCGAAATTAGCATGTGTTTAATACCCAATCAAAGATCATGCAATTTTTTAGATCCGTCGGGAATTCCGACCGACTTTCGACAGATATGAAATTTATAAAAAATGCTAAAACAAAACCCGGGAAAATTGACCGCCAAACGAAATATTTATGCGGTTTATTAATTGATTTCCGACCGATTCTAGACCGAATAGGTTGGTCGGAAATCAATTTCTCTAAATCGAAACTTATCTTCTTCTTCCTCATTTCGTTTCATTTCATTCTCTCTCGTTGCACAGATTCTCTCCAGAGCCGCCGTCCCCTCGTCGCCACGCCGGTCTTCGCAAGCCAAGTAAGCTTGCCCTTCTCTCTTCTCCTTTCTCGGATCTTCCTCTTGATCACTTCCTCTTTTCTTCTCCTCATCAATTTATTTTTTTCTTTCTTAGGTTGCCGCCGCCGACCCCTCTTCGCCGGAATCGCGCCTCCGCCGCCGCCGTCTTCCTTCACCATGTAAGCTTCTTCTCCATTCCTTTGATTTTGGAAGATTTGGTTAGATTTGTTATATTTTTTATTTAGGTTAGATTTGTTAGATTTTGGATGATTTGGTTAGATTTTAGGTTAGATTTTATGTTGTATTATTTTGAAAAAAATTAAAATATTTTTTGTGTACATTCAAAAGGTTGGCACTCCATCATATAATAGAATAGGGTTGTAGTAAATTTAGAATGTTTAAGAATCATTTTTAGCATTTTACAAGTGATTTAATTTTTTTATAAGAATATTAGAATCTTTTTAGCATTTGCAAGTGTTTTTTTAATTTTTAGAATTGTAGAATATTTTTTAGCATTTCACAAGTGATGTTTTAATTTTTAATGTTATATAAAACGTTTTTGGAAATAAAAAACAAAATTTGAAATTTTTATAAATTTTTTTTGGGTTTTTGGTAATATTTATAGTATTTTCTATAAATTTTATAAATTCTTACATCTAACAAATTTTTTGTTTTTATTTTTTGAGGTTGTACGAGGGTTACAAGTGATGTAACCACGTCAACATAGCGGTGGTTCGTCTCGAGGGCCGCAACAACGACTTCAACAAGATGAAAGGGGAACGGGAAGGGGAAGGCGAACATGAACTTTGAGAACGGGATTGGGAAATTAATTTTTATGTTTTTGTAGTTTGAAAACAATTTTATTTAATTCAAAACAATTATTATATTTATGCACAATTTAATTTTTAATTTTCATTTTCGAATTATTTATTTAATTTAATTGTAATAAAAATTCACAATTTTTGAATTTTTTAATTACTGTTTTTTAAATGCCTGTCGGAAATCAGTCGGGAAAACTCCCGTCGGAAATCGGTCGGGAAAACTCCCGTCGAGAATCAGTCGGAATATTTGCCCGTCGGGAATCGGTCGGGAAATTTCCGACGAATGATATCCGTCAGAATTCTGTCGGAAATTCCAGACCGATTTTGATTTCCGACGCGATAGTTTTGACGGGTCAAATTGGTCGGGAAAGCCGTTTCGCGACGGTTTCCCGACCGATATGCCGTCGGGAATCGGTTGATTTCTTGTAGTGTCCTTTCCGACTCGAGCCTCCTCCACCGCAAAAACCCTAGAACATTCAATCCGGTCAGAAGATAATTCGCCACCGACAGAGTGAAAACCGACGAGAAGAACCGCCATCTTCACGCGGATCCATACTACCGACCACCAGATCTCCTCCCAACACGCAACGAACCCACCTAACCGGCGAAAAGAGAAGCACCTCTCGGATCTCGAATTAGTCATCGAGAGATCTACGACTCGCCACTTCGCCACCCTCGAGCAGAGATTGACTCGCTGAGGCCCCAATCGACAACCTTCCGAGCACACCAAGCCGAGTACACCAAGCTTCCGCAGCGCCTCTCCCGCCGGTTATCCACGCCCATCGATGCCAGAGAATAGATCTGGATCTAATCCAAAAAACCGTCAAAGCCACCAAGCCTTCGTTAAGATCTAAACGGAAAGAGCATGGGGAGCCCTCTCACGACACCGGCAAAGAGCACCGTATGTCGGAGAAAGCTCCATATCGGAGATTTATTTTGTACGATTGCTCTGGTTTTTGAGAGAAAAAAGTAATCCGCGCGTGAAACTTACGCACGTCGACTTCGTTTTTCTTCTACACACTAAGACATCGATCGATAACATGGGTTGTATGGAAAAAAAAAACACTTATACTCCCTCTGATCCATAATAGTTGATGTTTAAGCCAAAAAAAATTGTTTCATTTTAATTGATATTTTACATTTTCAATACAAAATTAAAGTCTTTATATTTATTTTTGACTATTTATATTGCAGTCTTTTTATCATTGGTTGAATTGTGTTTATTTAGACAATAAATGATGTTTTAATTTAGAAAAAAATTTTAAAAAATTATGATTTTGTGTGATTTCTTAATTTGTGTGTAGAATCTTTAAATATCGACTATTATGGACAAGGGGAGTATAAGATTTAAGGTTCTAAATCCTTTATCAAAAACAAATTATGAGAGAATTTTAGGTTCAAGTCGTCGAAGGTATGGATTAATGTTATCTGTATTACCTTCAACTTTTGATCATAAATGAACGTAGAACTTATGAGAGAAGTTAAATCTAAAGTCCAAGGTATATATTAATGTAACTGTATAACCTAATAACTGATGGGTGATGGAACGTAGTCAAAGATTCTTGATTCTTAACATTTGCACCAAAAAAAAAAAAAAAAAAAAAAAAAGATTCTTGATTTCATAGTCTAGAACTTAATTCATATTGGAGACAATAATTTTTTGTCTACGTAATTCATATTAGAACTTAATTCATATGTGTTGTGTCTACGTAGAACTAGCAAAGAAATATATATATATATTGGAGACAATAATTTTTTTTTTGTTTGGACCAAGAGTAAATAGTTTTTTTGACAATGACAATTTGATCATAAACATTAAAAAAAAATTATAAAATTTTGGTGACCATCCTAACTAACAAAACTTTTAACCCATCACGTAACTTTACATCCTTAGCCTTTCTACCGTTGATTATATTAGTGTCTGTGTGTCTCAAATTAATCTAGACTTAGCCAGAAAAAACTATAAATAAACTCCAATATTACACTAAACTACTTTTAAAAAGAATATATATTTATACAAGATAGGCTACCTAAATAGTATTAATGTACTCGAATTTTTATATCCCATATATAACTAGTAATCCACATATAGACGACAAATTGCCACGATAGTAATATGGATCGATGTTGAATAGAAAAAGACCAATATGGTTAGTTGGTAACTTGGTATACACGATGGGATTGCGAGATTAGAATTTGTTTTGACGTTTTTGAAGTTCTAAGCTAAATGAAACAAGTAAACCATGCAAACGATTAACTAAATAAAACAAGCAAAAAGGGAACTAACAAGGTTATTCGGCAATATGATAAATACTAGGATCAAATGGATCAACCAAAGGTAAGCATATGAACAATATATCAAGGACGTAATTAACTAAAGCAAAATCATGGACATTAAATCACTAATTTGATACTAAACCAATTAAGACTATAGGGATAACAAAAAATTCATTTCACGCGATGAATTACAAGAAACTTTATGAAACTTATCAAACGCCATAATAGATGAAACTGAGGACTGTGAGATGATTAAGGTCTATGAGTTACTTTGAAATATTTCGTTGACCCAAGTGAGCATGCATGTTATGGCACATAAAAATAAAAACCCACAAGGTGAACTATTTATTGTTTATGGCCACCCATTGATATGATTATTAAACTAACCTAAAAATCGCAATCACCAGCATGCACGATAACATGGGATCTCAAACTATTTTAGATTAAACACTGACTTAGAAAGGTGAGAAAGAATCAGTCGGAGTTTTGCCGTGATTTATTAATCAAAAACTATACTCTGATCAAAACTATCTATCACAATCACAATGGCATAAAAATTACATTGTGAACCTCCTCCTTAATCCTTATCCTTATCTGTTTTTTAATTATTAATTTTGTTATAATGATTAATGATTAATGCCTAACGAGCGAGCCATCCCATGAGTTATGTTGGTAAACTAACGAGAGGATGTGGCGTGTACATATGCGAGATGTGATGTAATATTGAGAGAGGTCCAAAAGTAGGTTGACGAATACGGTGTCGGTTCGTTCAACTTACAAACGGTGTCGGTTTGGTCAAAAATTCACTTTTGAGATAAATCATTTGACATTAATGATGATAATAATCATGAATCATAATCAACTTGGAGTCTACTCATCCCAAACAAGAACAAAAAAATTAGAAGACTCCGACTTATTTGGACGGATTTCTAACTTTTAAGCAAACTTCAAAATCTCCGGCAACTTTTAATCTTCGGAAAGATTCAGTAAGGTAGAAAGAAGAGACTCAGAAGTAGAAGAGGAGCAGAATCAGTGGATTAAAGTATTGCCCCGTAAGAAGCAGTCTGGAACAAAGGATACTAGGGGCAAAGGCCCCAAATCATATTAATTATGTGTATAGACATTTTTTGTTGGAATGTCCGCGGCTTTAATAAATTTAGTCATCGTAGCGGCTTAAAGAAGTGGTTTAAAGTTAACAAACCTATTTTTGGCGGTTTAATAGAGACGCATGTCAAGCAGCCGAAGAATCAGAAGTTCATTAGCGAGCTACTTCCCGGCTGGTCTTTTGAGGAGAATTATGGTTTCTCAGATTTGGGTAAGATTTGGGTGGTGTGGCACCCGAGTGTCAAGGTTGTTGTTATTTCCAAGTCGTTGCAGATGGTGACTTGTGAAGTTTTGTGGCCTGATTCTCAGATTGTGGTAGTCGTGTCTGTTGTG
This sequence comes from Eutrema heterophyllum, assembly GCA_002933915.1. Taxonomy (NCBI): domain Eukaryota; kingdom Viridiplantae; phylum Streptophyta; class Magnoliopsida; order Brassicales; family Brassicaceae; genus Eutrema; species Eutrema heterophyllum. The sequence continues at coordinate 198,242 of PKMM01015713.1, read as the reverse complement.
TACGCTTCAAACTATGTAGAGGAAAGAGCTGGGTTGAGGGATGAGTTAGTTGACGTTTCTTCTAGCAGGGTTTTGAATGGCAAACCGTGGCTGGTCATGGGAGATTTTAATCAAGTCCTGCATCCGAGGGAGCATTCCAAGGCAGTGAATCAGAATGTCGATAGGAGAACCAGAGATTTTAGAAATTGCTTACTTGAAGCTGAATTGTCTGGCCTTACTTACATAGGGAGCACAATTACTTGGTGGAACAAGAGGAAGAGTAGGCATGTAGCAGAAAAGTTAGACCGTGTTCTGGTGAATGATATATGGTTAGACACATTTCCATCAGCGTTTGCCTCTTTTGGCAACCCAGATTTCTCAGATCATGCATTTGCTAGTGTGGTGCTGAATCCCCAATCATTGAAGCAAGAGCCCTTTCAAGTTCTATAACTTTATGCTGTAGAATCCTGATTTTGTACCATTGATTGGCACTCATTGGTATTCAATAAATGTAGTGGGATCAGCTATCTTCAGAGTCTCGAAGAAATTAAAGGAGTTGAAGAATGTGATTAGGGGTTTTAGTAAGGATAATTTCTCTGACTTGGAAAAGAGAGTTAAAGAAGCCCATGATCACCTGTTAAGAAGCCAGAATCAGATGCTGGCTAACCCGACCTCTTCCAATGCAGAAATTGAGCTAGAAGCGCAGGGAAAGTGGCAAGTCCTTTCACATGCTGAAGAATCTTTCTTCTGTCAAAGGTCTAGAGTCGCGTGGCTGGGTCTTGGCGACAATTGCACCCCTTTTTTCTTCAGAATGGCAGCCACGAGAAAAGCTTTCAATCATATTCACTATCTCATTGATGAAGATGGCTCTAGGATTGAGACTCATCTAGGGATCCAAGAGCATTGCATAAACTACTTCGCAAACCTTCTTGGGAGTCACATGGATCCATCGATGTTTGAACAAGGAGATTTGAACCTGCTGCTCCCTTTCAACTGCTCCTCGGATCAGCAAGCAAATTTGGTTAAGGTTTTCTCGAGTGAAGATATTTAGGCAACTTTTTTTTCTTTGCCAAGAAATAAAACTTGTGGGCCTGATGGATATTCAGCAGAATTCTTCACAGGCTGTTGGCAGGTGGTGGGGCCTGAAGTAACAGATACTACGAAAGAATTCTTTGAATCGGGTCGCATCCTTAAACAATGGAATGCGACTTCACTGGTTTTCATCCCTAAAATAACAAATGCTTCTACCACCTCTGATTTTAGGCCAATATCCTGTCTCAACACAGTTTACAAAGTCATTGCGAAGCTGTTGGCCAACAAATTGAGAGAAATTTTGCCTCTTGTGATCTCTAATGCGCAATCTGCTTTTTTGCCTGGTAGGTTGCTTGCTGAGAATGTTCTTATGGCTACAAAATTGGTTCACGGGTACAAGCGGAGAAGCATGGAGCCTAGTGCAATGCTCAAGGTGGATATGAGGAAAGCTTTTGATTCAGTAAGATGGGATTTTATCATTAAAATCCTGAGAGCTCTGAGTATTCCTGATAAGTTTGTCAATTGGATCTCTCAATGCATATCTACACCAACCTTCTCCATCTCAGTTAATGGATTTTCTGGCGGTTTTTTCAAGAGCACTAAGGGCATCAGACAAGGAGACCCGCTCTCTCCTTACCTCTTTGTCCTCGATATGGAAGCTTTCTCCAAGCTCCTCCTCTCACGGTTTGAGTCAGGTTATATTTTCTACCATCCCAAGAATTCTGAGCTTCAATTATCTCATCTTATGTTCGCAGATGATGTAATGGTATTCTTTGATGGGAGTTGTTCTTCGTTGTATGATATAAATGAATGTTTGGATGATTTTGCTAGCTGGTCTGGGCTCCATATGAACATGGATAAAAATGAGTTGTTTCATGCTGGATTTCATCCTTCCGAATCCGCATCCATTGCTCAGTTTGGTTTTCCCGTGGGATCACTTTCTATCAGGTACCTTGGTTTGCCTCTCATGTCTTGGAATCTTAGAATCTCGGAATATGCACCCCTTCTGGATAAGATAACGGCTAGATTCAGATCATGGGCAGTTAAAACCCTGTCTTTTGCGGGTAGAGTGCAATTAATTGCCTCTGTGATCTCAGGGATAGTCATCTTCTGGTTAACTACTTTCATGTTGCCTCAAGGTTGAATTAAGAAGATCGAAGCTCTGTGCTCCCGCTTCCTCTGGTCTGGTAACATTAAGCTACCAAAAAAAGTGGCTAAGGTAGCGTGAGCTACTGTCTGCTTGCCTAAAGCTGAGGGTGGCCTTGGGCTTAGGAGATTCTCAACCTGGAACAAAGCTCTCTGCCTGCGCTTCATATGGCTTTTATTCTAAAAAAACAACTCCTTATGGGTGGCTTTGCAGAAAGAGCATCACTTGAAAAACAAAAATTTCTAGGCAATTGAAGTGTCGAACCAGGATTCTTGGACTTGGAAGGAGATACTGAAGCTGCGTCCTGACGCGCTCAGATTTATCAAAGCGGTGCTTGGGGATGGTAACAAAATAAAATTCTGGTTTGATATTTGGACTCCTCTAGGGCAGCTTATTGATTTCATTGGTCGATCCAACTGGTCCGAGAAGCTTGAGAATTCCGCTTCATGCTTCTGTTTCTGAGGTGTGCATTACCAATTGTTGGAATATTGTGGCTTCTAGGTCTGATGCAGCGTCAGCTTCATGCTCATCTCACTACGGCCTCAGCCCCCACCCCTAACACCGATGAAGATGAATTTGAGTGGATTATTGATGGTGTTAGTGGTTCTGGATACTATTTAGCCAAAACTTGGGAAGTTATTAGACCGAGAGCTGAGGTGAAAACTTGGGCAGGCTTGATTTGGTTTAAAGGGGCAATCCCTAAGCATGCTTTTACTATGTGGATTGCCCATTGGAACATGCTGCCTACTCGTGCTAGGCTAGCGTCTTGGGGTCTTCAGATTCCGACAACAACATGATGCTTATGCTCCAGGCTAGAGGAAACCCATGATCACCTGCTTTTGACCTGTGATTATAGCTTAGTTTGGAGACTTGTCATCACTCGGCTTGGACCTCCTCAACACGTGTTCAGGAACTGGTCGGAGCTTTTGTCATGGATTAGAGTGAGCTCTGCTTGGGCCATGTCGTTTCTTCAAAAATTAGCGGTACATACCACGATATTTCACATCTGGAAACAGAGGAACAATGTGTTACATAACCAAATTTCACTACCTGCTCTTACCATCTACAAGGGCATCGACCGAGAGATACGCAACACAACTACCGCAAGAAGACAGAGAAGACATTTTGGTAACTTAATGTCTTTATGGCTTCGTTGATCGCTCTGAAATCTGTCCAATTTCTAGTACTTCCTTGTTTTTTACTTCTTTTTTGCCAAGGTTGTACAGTTCTTAGATTCTGCTTGTTGTAAGATCTATCTTTCATTATTAATGATATTTACATTTCTAGCAAAAATAAAAAATAAAAAAAGACTTATGACAATTTTATTTGGTCTTTCTGCATTTGGGTTGTAGTTTGTTCAATATCGGTTTTTAGTGTTTTCTCTTTTGACTCTCTATTTTTGAGATTTACTTACAGTATTTCATAAATTTCTTTTGTATTGTAAAGAAATTGAGTGAAAACAAAAAAATTAAGTTGGATTACTTTATTTTTATTTTTTTTATGTATGTATACACATTCCATGCACACATGTGAATCCAATGAGTCCGTACCATTTTTAATTATATTTGGGAACAAAGACTAATTACGTTCTTCGAAAGTCGATTTCCATTATGGGCATTAAACGAAAAAAACAGAGTCAAGGCAACAAAGTTCCTATCTATCAAAATTGGAAATGAGGATGATACTTTCTTCTGGTGGGATCTGTGGTCACCGTTTGGCATCTTATACCATTTTCTGGGGAGTGAGGGTCCTACCCTATTAGGTATCCCTTTGTTTGCGACGATTCGTGAGCTATGGAATGGTTTAGGTTGGAACCTTCCTTCGGCAAGATTTGAAAAACAATTGCTTCTTTTCACCTACATCACTTCCATTCAACCATCGACTACCTCTGACTCTCCTGGTCCATAGATGGCAGTGCTCAGAAAAGGTACTCCTCTAAACTTACATGGAGTAACTTGAGAATCCATAAACCTCAGGTCTCATGGGCTCCTTTGGTCTGGTACAAATTTGCAACTCCTCGTCATGCTATATCCGCTTGGCTCTTCTCTTTAGATCGAAATCAAACTTTAGATAGAATTGCGATTTGGGGCCATGAAGTGGAGCTTACGTGTCTTCTTTGTGGTCAATTTAATGAAAGTAGGAATCATATGTTCTTTGAGTGCTCTTTCTCAGCAGTAATTTGGGGAAAATTGACTAGTCACCTGCTATTATCTTCTCCCTCCTACTCATGGCACGACATCCTACTTTGGTTACATGTTGCTTCTCCAAATGCAAACATTTCTTATGCTCTTATACAAGCTTGGCAAGGTTGTATCTACTTTATTTGGGCTGAAAGAAATCGAAGGTCTCACCAAGGTATCACATTTCCTCCACAACTCATTGCAAAGAAGCTTATCGAAGACTTACGATACAAGTGTCTTGCATTGAAGGTACAAAGAGTTTCTTTAGGCTCATATATCTCAATGTTATGGCATTCCCTTTAATCCAATTACTATCCGGTCCTATTGAATAAGATATTAGTTGTATTAACCGTTGTGGTTATTTTCGTTTCTGTGTAACAAAAGTTGATCCTTTTTCTTTTAAATGAAAACCCTTTAACAAAAACAAAAAAAGTCGATTTCCGAAATAATGATCATGTATTATTAGAGTTAGCTTAGTTAACCAAGTTGGTACTTTACTTAAAAAGTAATTAAGTGTATAGTCAATACGGTAGTTTGCATTTTGCAATGCCTTTTCAAAAACAAAATATCTTACACATTGTTAATGTTAGGATTTTTTTATCACAAATCCGACCTTCGATAATAAATGATTTAAAAGCAAAAACTAAACAACACGTGTAATTTTTAGTGGTTCATATTCAATGTGAGTTATATCCACTTTATGTCGTTGCGGATTTCACTATATCAAATTCGTGAAATTTACAAAAAAATTCTCTTTTGCTCCCTTGCCCTATAACAATGAAAAGTGACGACAAATAATTAAACAATTAAATAATTATAACCACTCTATGTCGTTATGGTTATAATGTAAAATAGATTAAATATCCAGAGTACTTGTCTAGATTGTTAGATCATCTTCAAAAAATACGCCAACCTAATCTTTTAAGGTAGAGATAAGAATAATACACCTATACCTATATATATATATATATATGTTATGTGAATGAAAAATATATATTTTAAAATGTCGAATTATTAGATTGTAGATTGTAATAATTCGACGCAGGCATGCATGAACGTGAGACAGAGGGAGAAACATATCAAAGTCCATTTATATACATGTCTTCTGTTTGGTGCTAAGTGCTAATATTATATATCTCCATTATTTTTTAAATATGTTGAGATGTCCTTTTCTCTTTTCCATATTTTTAAATAAAAACACAATTGGTATCGTCTCTTTTTGTTTTTTTTTTGGACAACCTCAATTGGTCTTTGGTAAAGTAAAAGTTTTCTGAGAAAAAAAACCATCACATGGATCATATTTGCAAATTGAACATTCACCTCACAAAAATGTAGGTCAACCTTCTACCCACCGGTCAAATCACTATACAACCCTCGTCCGTATATAAATTTTATAATATGTATATCACCGTATATAAATTACCAAAATGACGTCATTTTTAAAAAAACATAGATAATGCAAAAGAAAGGTTTGAACTCATGACCTTTATAATAAACCCATATACACACAACCATTATGCCACAACAATTTTTGATGAAATTTCAAAGTTAATTATATATATATATATATATATATTTAATGCTATTCTCGTTCTTCTTCATTCACACATTGATGTTCTTCTTGGGGTACAAAAAAAAATTGATTCAAATCAATTTAACCGAAGGGTTATTACAGACACCCGAACCAAAGGGTTTCGCAGGGAGAAATGTGGCTCGCGCGGGAACTCCTGATCTTCTCACCTCACCCGAACCGAAGGGTTATTACAGACCTTTTGGAGTGGGAAGGGGTTTGGTGGAACTCGTACTTCTATTTCCAAGTCGATGTTTCCATCGTAAAGCAAAATTCTCTTCCCCTATTCTCGAACTGAGCGAGGGATTCAGGTTTTTACTTCGCCGTTCTTCTTTCTTATTCCACTCACTTCGATGTAATTCACTTATCCTTCTTTCCTTTCTTTTTAGTTCTGAATCGACGTCCTTCCGATTCTAAGCGATTTCGGGTCCTTCTAGAGAAACTGTACTTTAAGTCCAAAAGTTGGAAGGACCTTGACAGGGATGCCATGATTATTTCCATCAAGAATAGACATGATCTATCTACCCAAGGTTTTCCCGATAGTATTGAACCCTCCTTTTAACTGACCAACTAGATTCTAATCCGCGCACCCACGCGGGATAAAGTTTTTTGTAGACTAAATTTGAAAATATATAAAAGAAGAAATGGAAAATAAAATCTAATTTAAGTATTATTGATTCAAATATGTTGAATTTGTAATTCTTAAGTTTTTAGTGAGAGGATAATATTTTGTTGAGTTATTATGCAATATGTGTTTAGATGTTTAACCATATTTCTAATTCGTGCTATGCGAAATCTAGATTATAATCCGCATTGTGTGCAGGGCAATAATTTTATACATTATTTTTTTTGAAATTTATATTGAACAAACACTAACGAAAAGGTTTGACTTAAATTTTAATTAAAAATTTCATGATTATGTGATTTATGTAACCTTAAATGATAACAAAGTTTGCTATCTGACAAAAAATTAAATTGTTATAAAAGTTATATGACGTTATCATATGGTGGATATTAGTAAAATAAGAGTATGAGTTAGTTAAATATATATCGATGTAATCTTAATTGTAAACTTTGTTATTATGTGAATTTAGATTACCGCACAACTAATTATTTTATGTTTAATTAAAATCAAATTTCACAAATTATATATTTATGAGTGCTAAAATAGGCTAACCCGTCCTTTTAATTTGGCTCGAATCAGCATGCTATTTTGCATGTTTTGACAAATCAACCCACAAGGACCGCAATTGTAAAAACATAACCCTAACCCGCCCGACCATATTACCGTATAATATATATATTTACTAATATTGAATATTTGAAATTTTATCAAGTTAAAATATTATTTAATAATAAGATTTATATCATTTGATCTAATTATGATTCAATTAAATAAACAGATTAAACAAAACATAAATTTTTAAATTTGGACGTCACTTAAAGTTTCAAATTTGGATTAAAATCTATTCTCTTAGGTACCAAGGCAACCACGTACAAACATAAAATATACATTTAATCTCTACAATCATGGATTAATGTTATTATATTTTAAATAATATAAATATTATAATTAATTAGAATACACATATCTAACAATAAATATATTATGTAGATTTGTTTTAAAAAAAAGATATGTTTGGCAACAAGTATAGTTATCCACATAAATTATAACCTTATATATGTATTTATTCTTGTTTGGACACAAAAAAGACTATGTTTTAATAGTATAGATTGCACGCTTTCTCCTCCTTACCCCTTTTCGTTTTTAACATATCTCAGACATTTCTTCTGATGACGACGTTCTTCGGGACTTTTCTGTTTCTTCCCGGGCTCGAGAGGTCAGGGATCCCGAGACTTCGGTCCCGCTTTCTTCAAGGTCTTCGCTAATAATCATCGAGGATGAAGAGTTGGATGGGAATGTTAACCTTCAAAAACGCCAGAGACTGGAGTCATCCACTTCGACCTTTACGCAGGGCGAGACATCCCGTGGGAACTCCTTTTTGCCACCTCGGGAAGATTCCATTTTCTTTTCTAGGCGGGAGGGAATCCTCGGCTTCGCTGGTATCCCTGAAGATCTTACTTCTGCCTTAACATCGCAAAGAGCGAAACCTCCTGAGGTTAGCGGCGGGATGGCCGTCTACCAGGCTCCTCTTCGTTTGCTTCTCCGTGGTTTGTCCGAGAGGCAACAATGGCTTATTGCCTCGCGCATGGCTCAAAATGCCCAACAAGATTATGATCATCCGATCGTTGATCGTGAGCGAGGCTCCTTTTTGAGAAAAGATGATGTTGGTCCCGGAGGAAATTCATCGTAATGTTTTTCGCTCCTCCATTATGCGGGATAGGGATGCAAGTGTGATGATAGTTAACCATTATATCTCAAATTCTTTTGATCCCCTCGACGAGCTCTACGAGGAAGAGTATCAACGATATTTATCGCTATCCGGAGCCTACAGTAAGGTTCATTATTTTCTTTCACAAAAAATCCCCCTTCTCTCCTCTTTATTTTGTTTGTTACCTCTCCTGACCTTCTTGGTTTTCCAGCTTTTTGTTGTGGCGGCTGATACTTTTGGTGATTACGGGTCCGAGCTGTTTGAGCGAGGAGATTCTGTCCCGCATATGGAATTTGCAGCGGTGCAAAATTTCCTTAATGAGGAAATCTTCATTATGTGCAAAGAGAATGATCAATTGACGGAGTCCAAAGCAGCTCTAAAGGAGAAACTTGTTGCGGCCGAAAAGAGTGTCTCCGAGCTTGAGGAGGCGTTGAAAGAGAAAGACCGGATTCACTCCCTGAAAATGGAAGAAATCAAGTCATCCGCTCTCCAATCCGGAAGGGAATCCACCATGGCTCTATTTAATCCTACTCTGCTTCGGACCCATGCTTTTATCCAATGTCTCGAGGATGCTAGCCCGAAGTTGTAATTGTATAGCCATGCCCATGCCAAATTCCTTCTACTTTCGGATATTCGAAAGGGGATAATTACCGACTTTGATGACGAAGCTTCCCGTGTTGAAGGAACTATCCTCGGCTGAAGGCCGCGGTGGAAAGTATTTCCCTTCCTTCTTTTGATGTAAACGAATTCGAACTCAGGGCTTTGCCCGATGGGTCTGATGTTCGTCTCGTTTGTCGAAACAGTCAGGTTTAAATTTATTAAACTCTAGGTGTCTGCAAGTGCACATATGTGCGTTGTAGGACTTAGGGGTCGAACCACAGATAATCTACGCCCGTCTGCAAGAACCTAAAATATGTTAGAAGTGAGCTCAGACAAATATGTTTGGATAAGGGTGTCACGATTATTAGTATGCAAGCAGAAGGAAATATAAACGAATGTAAACTATGATAACTAAGCGTTGGGTCTTTAGGGATTTCGCCGGGATTCATATTGATTCAAACAAGAAAATTAACATTAGCATATCGATTTTAGACTAAGTTCTTTAAACTGGAAACACAAATGAATAGGCGATCTACTTTTTGTAGCATCGACTACCTATGTCTAACAACATAACTACTCAGCTTTCGTTGGTAGCTACGATATCAAACACGCAATGAGATCAAGTTCGTTTACGTTCACAAAAATCTACAACTATGCTTTCGTATGTATAGCGTAATTGCTCGCCTAGGCTAGTTCATGTTAATAAATTCAGAACTTTCGTGGTTTTATCTTCATAAGATCAGTTGCTAGTTCATGACGCTAACTCCATGCAATAAGAACAAACATAGAAGGAAAGAACTTCTAAAATCGAAATATGTTAAAATCGCCACTTATCCTATTCAATCATGTAATCCCCTTTGATAAACCCTTTAAACCCAACTAATAAACTAATCTGACATGATTAAGCAAAGCAAAAACAAATTAAAGGAATGCATAATCATAAATCAAAGCATAAACAAAAGGGTTCAAGATAGAATATTTATCTCCCTAAAATAAGTACAAAGAACAAAAATTAAAGAGTTTGGTGCTGTGAATTTTGTGTCTAAAGGTGGCACTAAAAGTTGGTGTCCGTCCTAAGAGATCTAAAACAACATATTTATAGGTCTTCAACTCTCTTGAGGCGTCTAAGGCTTTCCCTTGTTAAAAAGGCATCAGATTTGAAGTGGGCTTTGCATTTTTGGTTCGATGATGACGCAAGTTCGGGATACGCTTAGCTTGCATTCATTGATGTAGCACGAACGAGACATTGCATGGCTTCCTCTAATCGTATAGACTACTGTTGGTGTTGGGAACTTGACGCATTGGTGATAGGTCGATGCTGCCGCCTTCATCGCATGTATCTATGGTGTCCTGAGTATCGCATTGTAGATCGTTGGTTTGTTGAGCACTAAGAATTTGAACATTTGTACGATTTCGTCGACGTAGATTGGTAGTTTGATTGTCCCGATCGTCATGGTATGTTCCCATGTGAATCCAGTAAGTGGTTGAATGTTGTCTTTAATTTTAGCGTCATTGAGCTCCATTTCTCGAATTGCATCCTTGAATATCACATTGACCAAACTCCATGTGTCAACTAGGATCCGTGATACAGTGACGTCTGCGACGAGTAGCTCGACAACCAACAGGTCGTTGTGTGGCATATTTAGTCTGTCAGTGTCTGCATCTGTGAAAATTAGTGGCGTTCCTCCGGTCGTCGCACGGTTATAATTTGGTGCGGTTACTGCTCTTCTCTCGTATTCCTTGATGGACCGAACTAAGTAGTTGCAGGATTCGAGGGCTCCCATTATCATGTTTACTCGTTTTCGTGCCTTCGGGACGATATGGTCTTGGAGCATGTCATTCTGATCTCGTTTATGTGGTTCTGCATTGTCGTATTGATGAGTATGTCGCTGGTCTTCATCATTTCGGCGTCTGTCGGTATCAGTTCGCTGCCGTTCTCTGTCGTTAGTTCGGCGGAATGTGTCATTATATCAGCGACGATCCGTATCCGGGATTTCCCCCTTTCTGTACTTTTCGAGGAGGAATTCTTTTAGATGTCAACAATCAGCAATGTCTTGACCAAATCTATTGTGATACTCGCAGAACGGTGCTCAATCTTTTTCCTCGTCAAGTCGATTCCACTTATTCCACAGTTGTTGTGATTGTACCGTACTGGCGTGATGAGTCGGTGGTCTCCTGCTTCGATCATAACCATTGTCGAAGTGCTGGCGAGGTTTGATATGCTTAAATATAATACCCTAAAAGTACTAAAGCAGTAGTTGCAGTAAATTAGGTGTCGAACCACAAAGACTCAAGATATCACTCAATAGATTACAATATTTGAATTAAGCTAAGTCAATCAGTTAGACAGAAAACAACTAAGATATCAAGTGGGTTGTAAATTCAATGGAAAAACTAGGTTCATGGTATCTCTCAGGAAATCAGAGAATGCAGACAAAACAATAAATCAGGATTCAGATTTAGCACGGTTCTTGAACTCAAATCACTAAGTTATAATCAACCAACTTTCGTTGCCAGAATTATCTAGGTCTAAATCCTAGAATTCCACATTTCTTTGCAAATCCTAAAGATCTAAACCAGCTTTAGAGTTTAGGTTTGATATGTTCACAAAACAACTAAACCAAATTTCTTTGCAGATAGTTATTTTGCTCACCCTAGGTTCTGTCAGGTTTCCAATCACACTTTCGTGTCTAATTGATTAACCTAAGATCTAAGTTCTAGGTGATCAAGCTAGAATTAGCACTAAGAACAACCTATGGTGAAGAACTTAATTGATTATGAATCCTAATAAATCGATCTATCTAACATTCAAGAAATCCTTTATGAGAACCCTAAACCTAAAAGAAAACTACTCAGACATGAAGATTAAAGAAAACAACATGACTGAATAATATTTCAATAAATAAAATAAGAATAGAGTAAAACAAGGGTTCGAAATCTTCTCTCTGACGAACAAAGTTCAGACTTGTTTCCCTCAAAAGCTCTCTCAACCAAAACCAGAATAGAATAAAGCATAGCCAACAAAAGTGGCTGAAAAACCTAATTATAATCCTAAAACACGTTTTTGGGATTCTTGTAATTATTAAAGACTTCTGGACCAAGGTGCAAACTCTCCAGACTTGTAAAAAGTCGCGTTTCCTTTTCCATGGACGACGGTACCGATACCATAAGTGGTATCGATCGATACTCGGGCAGTGAGTCACCTTCCTTCCTTCATGGTGTCAGTATCGATCGACACCAGGTGGTGTCGGTCGATACAAGGGCTTCAAATCGGCTGTCCCAGCTGCCCGATCTCTGCTTTGCTCCAAAAAGCTCCAGAATGTTTCAATATCTCCAATTATGCTCCAAACGTACCTAAAACCTGAAAAGACTCTAAAAGACTCCAAAAACACTAGAAAGACTCAATAAAAATGACTTATATCATGGTCAAAAATGGGTAAAAACCATGATATATCAAGGTTCATGATATTCTTCCTTAGGTTTGTCCTTCGGGATAGTTAACTTCGAGGTCACGTATTTCTTGTCTTTAAAGCTGATTCCTCTTCCATCTCTATGTAAGTGTTGGACCTGTGCAAGGCGTCCTCCATGCTTTGAGGTCGGTTGGCTTTCATTTCTTTGCCAAAGTCTTATTGATACCAGATGGCCTTTCGTGGTGCCTTGATTGTGGCGTCGTCGTCCATCGTGATGTGGGCGACTATGGCCTTGAACCGTTCCATGAATGCCTCAAGGGGTTCGTCTTGTCTTTGTTCTAGAGCCCATAGATCGGCATTGGACCCGCTCTGCTAGATGTACATGGAATAGTGCTTGACGAAGGCGGTCTTGAGTTGTTTGTAGTTGTCAATCGAATTCGGTTTGAGTCGAGAAAACCAGGTGAGTGCGGTGCCGCTTAGGTTTTCTACGAAGTGCTGGCATTTGGCAGCATCTAGCTCCTCAGCCGAACTGAATTGGAAATGGTTCATGACGATGTTGGAAGATGTCATGAAGTGTCGAGGGTCCGAATTGCGTTCAAAAGGTTTTAGCTTGATTTTCCCAATGTGCCGAACTAGGGTATTAGCAATCCGTGATGTGAATGTGCTTTTTTGCGTCTCCTGAATCCCATGAACGATTTCGGGTGCCTTGTTGGTTGCCTGGTGAAATTTGGAACTCATGTCGCGGAGTTGAGCCTTTACACCCTCCAACTCTTAGTCGCGAAGGACGTCTTGGTACATTGGTTGCTGAATGGTGTGCTCTCCAGAGGTCCCGTGGACCGTAGGTTGGGTTGTTCCACTTTGATTAACCTGAGTTGGAGGTAGGTCGGCGAACAGAGTTCGACGCAGTTGAGGCGTTTGTTATGCTCAAATTAATACCCTATAAGTACTAAAACAGTTGTTGTAGTATATGTAGGGGTCGAACACAGGAACTCAAGAAAGTCACACAATAGATTATATAGACTCGAATTAAGCTAAACCAAACAATGTAATTAAATGCGAGTGCGTAAATTAAACAAGTTGTAAGTCAATTGGAAAGAAGATAGGTTCAGGGTATTTCTCAGAAATTCAATGAATGTAGATAAACTAACTAACATGATTCAGATTTAGCGCGGTTCTTGAACTCAAATCACTAAGTTATAATTAACCAACTTTCGTTGCGAAGACTATCTAAGTCTAAATCTTAGAATTCCAAATCTCTTTGCGAATCCTAAAGTCTAAACCAGCTTTTAGTTCAAGTTTGATTTGTTCACAAAACAACTAAACCAAATCTCTTTGCGAATAGTTATTCTGCTCACTTTAAGTTCTATCAGGTAATTAATCGCACTCTCGTGTCTAATCAATTATCCTAAGATCTAAGTTCCAGATTCGTCAACCTAGAATTAGCTATGAGAACAACCTACGGTGAAGAACTAATTCAGATGGTGAATCCTAATTAACTAATTGACCTAACATTCAGAGAAAATCCTTATGAGAACCCTGAACCTAACAGTGGATCTACTCAGACATGGAGATTGAAGCAAGCAACATGATTGAATAGATCATCAAATCAAATAAATAGAAGAGAGTAAAACAAGGGTTCAAAATCTTCTCTAAGGCGAACAGAGTTTCAGACTTGTCTCCCTCTCTCACAAAAACCAGAGTAAAATAAAGCTTAGGCAACAAAAGTGGCTGAAAAACCTAATTAATAACCTAAAACACGTTTGGGGCTTATTGTAATTATTAAAGTCTTCTGGACCAAGGAGCAATTTCTTCAAACTTCAGAAAAGTCGCGACATGTGTTTCTCTGCAGTCGGTATCGGTCGATACTTGGGCTTCAAATCGACTTCTCAGCTACATGATCTCTGCTTTGCTCCAAAAAGCTCTAGAAAGCTCCAATATATCCAATTATGCTCCAAACGTGCTAAAACCTGTAAAAGACTCTAAAACACTACAAAATAGTAGAAAGACTCTATAAAACGGACTTATATCATGGTCAAAAAGGGGTAAAAATCATGATATATCAGCGTTCCGTCCTGAGGTTGGGTGGACGCGTGATTTTTCCAGAGCTGGCTGAGTTGGTTGTTGAATTGCTCGTCGAATTGGGTATGAGTTGCTGCCATAGCGTCAAATTACTTGTTGTTCTAACGAGCTAAGTCTGCAATCTCCGTAGCCAGGACTTGTAAGATAGCGGTTTGGTCAGCTGGTTGGGTTGATGCGGTGTTATGAGTGTTGACGGGAGCTAGAGGTGGTGGTAGACGTTCATTTGATATGCGAGGTTGGCGTGTTTGAGTCCGTTGTTGTTGTTACGGTTTTCCCCGCGAGTTGAACTGTTTGGTGTTCATGCCATCGCCGAGCTTACTTACTGAGATTGAGGTCCGAATCCCCACAGACGGCGCTAATTGTTGAATGTGGATTTCAACTGAGTTAAATAAATAACAAAGAGGGGATCAGAATCTCATTTTATTAAGTATCTCGGCGAAGTACAAGGAGAATTAGGTTGTCGAAGATCGGCGAGCTAGTCGGAGAATAAGAGAGAACTAAAAGACTAAAGCCGGAAAACTCGGAGCTCTGAATCCCTTAGGTCTCGTTAATGAGTTGTGGGATAGATCTTTGAATGAGGGTCTCTCCTATTTATAAGATCTTATGTTGGTTGAAAACTGGTAATTTCCTTTTCCTTCGCGGGTTCGGATCAGGAAGATTTCCTTTTTTTCTCAAAGAAGATATGGAAATCTTCCGTTTATTTCAGAGGTCGGTGCCGACTGAGTCGAGCCGGACTTAATGGGCCATGAAACCGGTAATCGAGCAGATGTGGGCTAGTTTCCTTGGCGTTTATAAACTTTTGTCGACTGTGATCAATTAGGCCGATCTTGATTTAAACCGGATTAAACCGATGATGCGGAGCTTACCACGAACATTAAGGATTAACCGGAGATTTTGTTTTCGTAATTTTTACCTATACATGTTGGTTTATATCCCCACCCCCTGGACCATTATTTGTGGAGTGTGGACCATAATGAGAGTTTGTCAGGTTGTGATTCTTAGTCATATTGTGTCCATTTCTGCCTTTTTCTCTCATTTTGCTTTAATGAAGGCGCGTTTTAGAGCTTTGAGAGTAATTAGCATTAAAATAACCCACTGAATTTTGAACTAAAGGGTTCAAAATTAAAAAGGTCCCACTCCACTAATTGTGTTTTAGTTTTATTATTAATTAAATAATTCTTCTTTCTTTTTTGTGGTCCAATTTAGCCATCGGCATTTGGGTATTCAATTCAGTTCTGGGTAAGAATCAATCGGTTCCGGATATTTCGGGTAAGAAGGTTTATAATCCATATAGGTACCAAAATGTTTTTGGTTCGGTTCTACTTCGGTTCCAAGATTTAAAAACCGGTAATTACCCAAAACGGTATTTTGAGCATAACCAAAATCGATCGGTTCTGGTTATTTCGGGTTGGTACCTGTTCCGGTTTTTATGCTGATGCCTAGTCGAATTAATCAAATCATTCTTATTTTCTATAATTTCATTTCTATAGAATGTGATATTTTTTGTGCCGTTAAAAGGAAAGTCATTTGTTCTTGTAATTTGTTTTCCTCTTTGTTTGCATGCATTGCCAAGTCATAAGACTCATAACTATTGCACCGTTTTTTCCCTTCAATTTTTGATGTGGTAAGAGAGAATATATTAATTTCCATAAATCATACTCATTTTTTCCTATGTCTGGAAAAAGTGACGAAGCTTTTAATAATTAACAAATAATCATGCACCTTACTTTAGTAATAAAACCTAATTAGATTCTCATCCGCCCGGACGGGGCGAAATATTTTTTTTTTATAGATTTAATATATTAAAATAAATTTTTATAACATAAATTTTTTTACGAAAGCGGGTGAATTTTTATAACATAAATTTTTATAAAACCAAATTTTTTTAATTAATGTTTTTATATACTTTTGTTTTTTTAGCATAATGATTTATAGTACATCAAATGATTTGTGGGCTATTTTTGTTGGTGAATGTGTTTTGTTTTCAAAATTTGGACCAAAGCACAAAAAATTTAACGGAATTTAAACAATCTCGTTTAATATTTTTAACTAAAAATCTTTAAAACCTAGATATGATTTAATATTTTTCAAAATTTTTTATTTTCTGATTTTTTTTATTTTTTTATTATCTACAATATAATTAGTATTTGGCAACATGTTTCATAGTTTAGATAAATTATAGATATATCTATCATGAAACTTGTTTGGCTACAACAAAGTGTTCATATTTTAATAGTATAGATTAAATATAAACTTTATATATGTGGGAAAAACTACTTTATGCATTTTATTAATTTGATATTCCCTTAATTAATCAAGGTTTTTAAGGGTTTGTATACCTCGTTCATTTGTGAGCTGTTGTTTTGTTTGTTATTGAATTTTCCTATCCGAATCATGTTGTGGAAATCCGGATCTTGATGAATTGTGAACTTGGATAATGATTGAATCGTGCACGAGAGCACTTTTCTCAAAGAGTATTTCGACGCTTATCAAAATCTTGGGTTACACAAAATCTCTTGTAAGATACAACAATCAAAGTTCTCTCTTGTTCTAGGCTAAGATACAAGAGATCCAAGTAGAGTTTCTTTTGTTTTGTTTATGTGATCTCTCCAAAGATTCTCTCAAAGCTTTGATCTTGTGAATCTTAAATTTGTTTCCTTTTTATCTTATGCTTTTTCTTATTATTATCTCTTACTGATGGATTAAATCAGTATTTATAGAGCCCAGAGATTGTAAAGGAACAGTTGCAATGATTCAAAAATAACCATAGAACCAACAGTTGCAATGGTTTAGTAAACTAACCATAAACCCAACGGTTGCAATGGTTTAGTAAAATAACCATAAACTCAACAATTGTAATGGTTAATATAATAACCGTAAATCACACTGAAATCTCCAACAAAGCAGATATTGCTCTAACAGTGGTGATTGTTGGGGTTTAAAAAACAAAAGCAAGAAAAAACTAGAGAACTTTGCCGGCAATATTTGGTTAGGGTTTGACATCTTTTTTGGACATCAAACTTAGCATTTCTGCTCGAATCGTTTTTGCTTTTGTTGATGGTTGATGGTGGACGTATTTCTATAAACGACATACGCTATATTGTAGTCGTCGATAATTTTGATGGACCGTGGACAAGTTCACATAGATGACCTACTACGATCGTTATAAACAATGGACAAATTTGCGTAGAAGCTGGATCATTTCCAATGAATGTTAAAATGTCTACATATAAATGTCATTTTTTTCTATAGTTAGTAAATAAATAATATAAAAACATCTTCTTTTTTTGTACCCACTATTGAAAAAATCATTAACAATTTATTGACATAAACTATGAAATAAATCAGTTTTATTGTATATTGAACTACCACTAATCATTCTAATTATCTCCCAAACTTTCCGCGAAATTGTAAACGTAGTTGAAATCATGGGATAAAATTGTCCATCAATTTGCTCATGAACTTTTTTTTTTTTAATATGACGTCTGCTCATGAACTTAAAAATATCCACAACGCAAATTAATTAATTAAAATACCATGTTTCTAATTATACTTTAAAAATCACCTAACTTGATAAAATACTCTCTTGCTATTAAAATTATGAAAGCGAGCTGTTTTNATGCATATTTCAGTGAGATTGGCCTAAATAAAATAAGAAAAGTCCGTAAACAATGTCGAGCTTAGTAAGCATTTACATCAACAAAATTATTAAAATTAGTTAATTTCAATAAAATAAAATTAAATATAACAAAATTATTGGAGAAATATCTCCTAACACCTCGGCGAATCGGAATATTCTAGACCGGTAGCACCGTGCACGGAGGAGCATGTGGCAGACTTTACGTATAGCAAATCGTTTTATTTAAAATCTAACTGTAGAATTTTTATGTTCGATTTTGAACAACTATTTTCCTGAATAAAGTTTCTGTTTTCGAAGTAATAATTGCTACATATTAAAAAATAATAATAATAATTGCTACTCTTTCCATTTTATAAAAAAGGTTTTTTTGACATACTTCATATAAATTAAGAAATTTTTTAATTATACAAATATTACTAATTAGATGATCATGAATTAAATTCAAAGAAAGTGAATTTTGGGTAAAGAGTTAAATAGGATCGTTGTATAAAAAATTACATTGTAAATATAAAATAACACTTTTTATGAAACAAAAAAAATAACTACAAAATGTCGCTATTTGTAAAATGGATAAAGTATTAGTATTTTTACGAACTATACATCACACAAGTCGATAGTTTATAAAACAAAAATACGATAAAGAATTTTTAAAAATCTTGGATGATCTGAATTAGCATGCATGGGATAACCTGCTTTCGCCTAACTAATCTTATGGGTAGACTGATCCATCGAAAAAGTCTTGTCTATCAGTTTTTCAATTGGAAGCCCAAAATTTAATTTATTTTGCAGAAATCCAGTTAACATTTACAATGGTGGTAAGTGTTAACTGATAAAAAAACAACAAAAAAACATGTATAGTGAACGAAACAATCTTTATCAGATATATCAATAATCGTACGTACTACGAGACTTTAATACTTGAGGTTTAATTATGTACATAAATATACAAAGTTTTATCACATAGGTCAACTAGTCGAAAAGGATACTTTCAATATAAATTTATTTATTTTATTCATTAGAGTAGTTATATTATTATTCGGTTAACAGAAATGTGAGCAGACCAACAGCACATGGTGCATTAATGGTCTAATAATTATAATCAATCAAGATTCGGTGAAAGCAGGCTCCTCGACCAAATGGATTTGTAGAAATCAAAATTTCAGTATGATAACTGAAATATTGATATCAAAATATTTAACTACACTAAACTATATAAAATGCTTTATTTCGCCAGGTAACAACATTAATGTTCACATGGTAAAATGATTTGAACAGATCACAGCACAAAGTAAACATTTCTCTCTCTCAAAACATCAGTTTTTATAATCATCATCAATACAGATTTATGTACATTATATTAAGAACCAGTTTATGCATATCTTAGTCAATTGTGCTACAAAATTATTTCGTTTATTGCAAAGGAATACATCCATGCATTGAGTATGTAAATATATAATAAGTTTTTGTAAGATGAAAGAATATGAAGAAGAAAATTTATTAACTAACGAATTAGATGGTTAGCCAAAAAAAAAGGTGAGCTTTTAAAGTCACAAATTCGATTATCGGTGACGAAATAAGACTTATCAAATATTTTGTGACCAATTGTATTATGCTGTTTTTTTTTTATGATTGGTTGAACTGTTTTTAATTACACATTGAACAATGCTTTTTCAAAGAAAATAATATCTTCTAATCTTTGTGATTTTAGACAAAATATAAATAAATATTTTATATTTTGAAACAGAAGGACTATTTATTTTATGATAGCATTAAAGCCACGTTATAGAAAAAATGTAATGAGCATCTCTAGTAAATTTAATCAAATAAAACAAAACAACTATATATAATTACTAAAATATTATTAATTGCTATAAATTGTTTTTGTCTCTTTCAATTTAAAGGCTTATGATGTCTCCAATATCATTAAACTGAGCCTATGTTATGGTGACTATGCTTCGATTGTTCATTGACAAAGAATCATTGTGAAGTTGAGAACCACAAAACTAGCGACCTACAAATCTGTTCACAATCTAGAGAATTTAATTCATGATAACTACTACTTAACCAATATAAACATAATTTCCCCACATTTTAAATGTTTCTAACGATGATTAGACTTGGCATTGTTGGTTCAATATCGGACACTAACGTTTTATTTTACCTTTGTACAAGTAAAATTTTCACATTCCAAAAAAGAAATTGACAAATACTTTAAACGAAAAGATATATAAGTAGATCATAGTTTGGGCTCCCGGCGGCCCATATGATGTGAAGAGGAAAACAATAGATATTTGGTAAAAAAAATTATAAAGAATAACGCTAGAAGGAGGGGTCGAACCTCCGACCTTGTGGTTAACAGCCACACGCTCTAACCAACTGAGCTATTCCAGCTATTGTTTATCAATTTACCAAAGTTAATTATAATCTTATCTTTACTGTAGTATCACTGTAATTATTTTTGCAATTGCTAAGCTTAAGATAAGATTAGGGGAAAACTAAGAAAATAAATCTAAATAAAGTTCAAATTAGAGGAGTAGGCTTATTCTTTCAGAAGTAAAGAAATACACTATTTTCGGATTTGGAGACTAGGGTTTAAAGTTAGACAATTTTTGCTTAATTGTTAATCAAGTTTCTATATTTTTGACTAGCAGAAATCGTATTGGAATCTTAGACAATTGTTCATTCAATCTCAACTGGCTTTTTGGATCATTTGGCGTAAACAACTCCAAACTCGCCATATCGCTGTTCCAATGATCAAAGGCTTCGGTTTATGAGATGTAAAATATTGGGCTAAAAATTCAACAAAAACAAAACTTTATTGGTCTAGAAAAAAAATGCCTTCTGAAACTAGCTTCTGTTGGGCTTCATCACTAGAGGCAAACTTATTTCTTTCAAAGAATTTTTTCGGCCCAAAACTGTTTAAGAAAAGTTGTAAATGTATACGAAGAATTGAAGAGCTTAATTACTACTGATAGAACAAGGAATGCATATTTCAACATTTCTACTAGCTATTGATGTGTTAATCATACATATATATGCAGTAATATATATATATATATAATTATTTATGTAGATTTTAATTTGGATGGTGACACAACGACAATACTAGCTAGCACAAACTAGCATACGTATACATGTCCTAGCCAATCATTTATCTAACTAGGGATATTTCGAAAACTGATAAACCAGTTTTGTTTTGCAATGGAAATACAATTTTTGTAGATATTTCCTTGTTTACAATGTCATTTTTTATAATAATATCATGTACATTTATAATCAACAAGGATATTGCAATAAGTGAACAAAAAAAATATATGAAAGCTCACGTTACGGACATAGTCACCTAGTTTATAATAATAAGTTGAAACAATTTACTATGAATTCTCTTTAACAAAAAAATATATATTATGAATTTTTATGTGAGAATTTCAACATCAATAAATAAATTGGACTCAGTGGCATGTCTTTTCTTGACGTAGTTTGCTTGAGAAACACAAGTATATAAATTCTTTGTTTCATTTTATTTCGAGTATAATAACTAATAAGTAATAAGATTAAACGAATGGATCAAAACTAAGAGTAAGCATTTTAAATTGAATGAAACCATATAATTCGCACAACTCGAGAGAACTGGATATATTAATTAAAGGTGTTTCGAAAAATTTGACATTTTATTTAAGTTTCATTAGTTTTTTAGCATTTTAGAAAAATGCTATTAGAAATTAGCACTTTCTATACTGTACATGACAGTTTAGCCACTATACAATACAACGGGTACGTTTGTGGCTGGTACACGAGAAAACAGAGAGGGAGTTAATTTTGTTATTTGCCTGCTAAAAGACAAAAAAAAACAGAAAAAAACCTAAAGTGCTAAAAAAACTAATGAAATTTAAATAAAATGCATGTTTTTGTAAATATGTTATAGGAAATTCACGTTTGGAAGCAAAGACATGCTTGGTGTAAAAACCGATCAACCACGCCGATCGGGAGAACAAAAGTGCAAAGAGATGGGATTTCAATATGTTAGTAGGATGATCTGTCCCCAGACTAATAAAGAACACCGTTCAAGGGAGAAAGATGAATATGTGACAAGTTTCACACCGATGCAGTGGTGATCGATCCCTACACCAATTAGGAGCGTCTCAGGATGAAGAATACGAGTCGATCTGCTGTAGTGGTGATCGGTCCCCACACTGATCACAATCACCAATCAAGCCAACAAAAGACGAGCGACCAAATGCAATGCCGATCGGTCCCATACCGATCAAAGAGGCCATCACGAGGGTTCCATGTGCCAAAGTCAAAGCAACATGTTTGTGTATTGTGGTGATCGGTGAACACGCTCATCAACTAAACCGATCGCTACAACACTTCCTTAGATACTTTTGGGTCCAATCCGATATGTTCCGGGTCGATCCAGTTCAATTTCTTTTAGTATAAATATTTTATTAGACACAAAAAGCCTAAGTTTGAATCTTTTAGATCTAAAAACACTTCTTTATTATTGTTTTTGGATTTTGGTCTCTTTAATTTGATGATCCTTAATTTTGTGAAGTTATTTAATCTCTTATCTAATCTTCTTTTATTTTGTCATATTTATCATTTGCTTTTGTTTTTCCCTTCAATATATATATATATATATATATATATATGTGTGTGAGTAGTCATTTTATGAATTGTGGACTAGGTAGATTAGGATTATTGCATGTTAATTAATGATGTTTAGGGCTAATATATGTATAACTTTCACGTTTAAAGAGTGTTTAGTGCTAAAATTGACTTTGCTAATCAAATCCTAGATCTTGAATATTTTATACTTAGAAGGTATTTGATCAAATGTTGATATGTGTGGATTTTGCATCTTTCTAAAATTGTTTTTCCTATTGTTTCTTGACATATTTGCATCTAGTGTCACTTAATCAAAACTTAATTTGTGTTCTAACACTTTCCAAATTCTGAAAAATTAACTAACATTTTCTCTGTTGAAAAGACGATTTTGCTCTTACTTGTTATTGATCCGTGTATTGTACACTGTTGATTCGCGCAGTACTGTACATGGGTACGATTGGAAAGTCAACGCGTAAACAGTACACAAAGTGTTACTTATTTTTCCAATTTTTGTAAAGTGTTAATACATAAACAATGTTTTCATAAAATGTTCCTACATGCAAAAATCCCTTGTTTCTTTCACATTTTGCACCATTTTGTATCATAATCATGCATTTCGATTCTCTTTTCTCACCATATAGCTAGAGCGGGTTGAATTCTAATAAATGAGTATCTTACATGTACAAATCTATTGCCTAAGGTTTTTTTTTTGGAAAAATCGAGAAAACAATTGCAAAATTTAGAAGCACCTTCATAGTGAGAAAAAGAGTATTAAAATGGAAATAAAAACGACGTGAAGATTAGCGGAAGATCCGGCGATGCTTTTGCTTCTTTGTTCTTTCAATCTCCAATTTTCTTTAATTTTCTATCTCTGTGTAATTTATTTATGGTTTGTAAAGTCTCCTAGTCCATTAATTTCACCACCGCCAGCTAACAATCCCGATGAGAGATCATAACTAATAGTATTATTGTAATTAATACACTTGGAACCACATTCATTAATTGCTTACATTGCATACATCATCATAGATTAATACTTTCTTGATAAATGATAACAGAGCACATATCTATGTATCAAACATCAAGATGCAACTATCTAGTAGAAACCCTAAATCAAACTCGAGCATCAAATTACAATCTATATATAGTCTTTGTCAAGCACAAGAATACATTAGACTCATATATATTGGTTGGTAAACCCAAGAAAGACTCAAGTTTTGGTTAGGTTACTCTAAGTCGATCGTTTGTCATTTCGAGTTTAATAAGGTGGTTTACTAGAATGTTAATCATCCCACGTAAGTAAGTTAATCTTAGTTAAAAATTTTAAGCGGTTTTCACTATTAATTATATAAGAAATTGTACTTTATTGTTTTGTTTTGTTTTGTTAAGTGTACTTGCATGTGAATAGTAATCTACATTCATAATGACGTCGAAGCTTCGACTGATAAGATTAATAAACTCGAGAAATATTTATTTTGATCTTATGAGTCATGCTAGCCTCTTCTTTTAATCATTTTAACTTAAATAGAAATAAACAGATATTAAATGCCATTTGAATTCCATCAACTTCTTTAAAAATATTAGAAAGAACCGCTTATATAAACCTTTATGATAACATAACTACACAAACATTGTCTCTCTTTGCTTACCAATCTACAACCTTAAAACCATTCCTTGTTGTTTCGATATCTCAAATCTCCATATAACATTCCAGAGCAAAACCTAACACACAAAAAAAGCAAACCCTAAATATCTCACCCAACACCCTATACTTAGCTAGTGTCAATGGCCCTCGTTAATGACCATCTCAATGAGCCTTACATCTCCAAACCAACTTCTTCAAAAGATCTCTCCTCGTCGGAGAATTACGGATTAGATCACACGGAGGTAGCTTATGCAGGCGGCGAAGGAGGAGGTTCGGCTTCAAGCAGTAGCACCATGAATTCTGACCATCAACAGAATCAGGGGTTTGTGTTTTACCCTCCCAGCGAAACTATTGAAGATCATAACTCTTTGATGGATTTCAACACTTCTTCATTCCTTAGCTTCGATCATCACCGAAGCTTTATCCCTCCAGCATCGGTCTTGGACGGTAACATGAGCTACGGCTACACAGGATGGAATCATAATCAGTTCGATAGTATAAGCCCTAGAGTCATTAAAACTCCGAATTGCTTTGAAACAACGAGTATTTTCGGATTGAGTAAACCGACGACAAACCATGGAAATGGAGACTGGTTATATTCTGATTCAACCACTGTAAACACCGGTTCAAGGCACGAGTCTGCGTCCCCTAAGCCGGCTGGAAATAAACGTCCTTGCACGGTAACAAATAATATCTCCAAATTAATATTTATGATTTATACATCTTTCTCACACATAATTTAGATCACTTGAAGATGTTAATTGTTTACCATGCATCTAATGATCCATAGGGAGAGAACACTCAAGCTTCCAAGAAGCCGAGTACCGGTACGAATGGGAAGGCCAAGCCCAAGGCAACAACTTCACCAAAAGATCCACAAAGCCTAGCAGCTAAGGTTTGCTTTCTTTTTCTTTATCAACATTTGTTGCCATGGTGATCCTTTTGAATTGGAATTTATATAGAAGTACTTTTGTTAACTAACCAATACGAAAATATGTTTCTTTATTTATTTGGGTCTAGAACCGAAGAGAAAGGATAAGCGAACGCCTCAAAGTATTGCAAGAACTTGTACCCAATGGCACCAAGGTAAAATACATATACAATTCATTTTTAACGGTAACACTGAAATTTCAAATCTAGAATAATAAAGATGCAATATACTAATGATTTTGATCTTTATATGGTGGTTTTATGAAGGTTGATTTGGTGACGATGCTTGAGAAAGCAATTGGCTATGTCAAATTTCTTCAAGTACAAGTTAAGGTAGATTATTCTTAATTAACAAACATTCCATTATTAATTATATCATAGGCTATATATGTCTTATAAAATTAGGGCACGTATGTATTGATATACATAATTTGTTTTATAGGTACTTGCGGCCGATGAGTTTTGGCCGGCACAAGGAGGAAAAGCTCCGGACATTTCTCAGGTTAAAGATGCCATTGATGCAATCCTCTCATCATCTCAACGAGATAGGAACTCGAACTAGAGAAACAAATTGCTAAATTAATTATTAAAATATTCCGCATTAATTATGTTGCCGTCATATTTGAATTCGATTTCAATATACTTAATAGGTAACGTAATTTATGTGCAAATCGAGAAATTCTGGATTCTTTTTAATATGTAAGTCCCAACACATTGAAGTCACCGATGATATATCTGTCACACGTCGGTCCACACGAGGATGGAATCTTTATAGTAGATAGGTATAGTAATTATATATACTATATATGTATGTATCTTTCTATTTTTGTAATTCTCCAAGAAATGCGTAATGTCGTTGTGCAAATTTTTGGATCTTTCTGAGTTTCATCTTGAGAGAGAATCTTTATGTTTTCAGTGTTTTGTCTCCTTTCTTATCTAATAAATTTCACCTATTTTTAAGCTATTGAATTTTAGCTTATGTTCTTTTCCTTTTTTTTTTGTTGCTACAAATGTAAATATCATTGATAATGAAAGAAGGTTTTACAATAAGTAGAACCTAGGGTATGTACAACTTTGACAAAAAAAACAGTAAAAAATAAAGAAGTACAACAAGATGGGTGAGAATTAGGTAAGATACTGAGAGGTTATCGAAGCCATAATGACATTAAGTTGCCAAAATTTCTTTTATGTCTTTTTGCGATGATTGTGTTGCGAATCTCACGGTCAATGCCCTTGTAGATGGCGAACGGGGTGAGCGAAATCTGATTGTGCAACACATTGTTTCTTTGTTTCCAGATGTGGAATATCGTGGTTTGAACAGCCAATTTTCTAAGAAGTGACGGGATTAAGAATTGTTTTTACGGTCGATGCCTTGTAGATGTTCTTTTCCTCGACCGGATTAAGAATTGTTTTTACGTAAAAAATTTCCTTATATAAAGAAGTTTAATTCTCATGATATTTAAGATATTTCTTTCATGATGAGAACATGTAATATAATAAGAGTACGCATGGAAAGTACATGCACCAAACAAGTTTCGTCACTTCATATGGAATTGGATGCGTTAGCACTAGCAATAAATAAGCGCCTTGCATACAAATATCTACGTGTGGATCGAGTTTTCCATGATGCGGATACCCATAAAAGATCATTGACCATGCGATTATCACGTGCTCGCCAGTTTTATAATGCTTGGCGCTTTCAAATATACCTTCAGCCCCAACTAATTTTCCATCAAAAGACATTTTGGTGACTTTAGACTATCTTTTTTTGGCACAGACCACGTCGTAATAGCCACAACAAGCCGAATTGTGCATACTTTGGATTATATGATTCATTTGAAAAGCGTGGAATGATAAAATTTTCAATGATAGTTCACCATTGGAGATAACTGACTTTGCACGAAGAGAAGAGGAGGCGTGTGGTCTTTGGCCAACCGTCCAAATGATATAGCCTTAGGTGAACAAGTGTCTGTGGACCTGGTGGTGATGAATTCTTCCCCATTCATGTGTTTTGTAGACGGTTCATGGAAAGGCGATGAACAAACCGGTGGTGTAAGATGGGTTTTGGAACTTTAGGATGAACGACAGATCTTTTAGGATAGCTATCACGGTATATCTCCCTCCATATGGAATTACATAGTTTATTATGGGTCATAGCCAGTTTAAAGAAGAAGAATCGCTTTTGCTCATTTGTTTGTAACAGATTCAACGGATTTGACTTTTATGGTATCAAATTCAGATGCATGGCCAATTTTTTCTTCAGAGTTAAATGAGCTAGCAACACTACGATAATATTTTTTAGAGTTTGTTTTGTGTCATCGTTCTAGAGACAAAAACACGAAAGTTGATTTGTTAGCAAAGAACGTGTGCGCTCGAAAGATAATTTTTCCTTTATAGGTTTTTATGTTCTTTATTGGTTTAATGATATAGAAAATATATGTATTTGTGCGTGTGTAAAAAGAAAAGAAACATGTAACATAATGGGTTTTGATGATATTTGTGTCATCATTTTCAAACCTGCATAATGCATGTTTATTATTTACTGACCTTTGAATTTATTATTAATTATGTGTTTATTATATATATACTTACTTATCTAGAAAAGGTAGATAATTACGGGGAAAAGATTACTCTAACCTATTCAATTTCTCTGACCCGAAGAGATTATGGGTCTAGATTCAAAACTTTTTGGGCAACGAGAAAAAAAAAAAGTAGAGAATTAGAAAGTTAATGTAAATACTAATTTGATCAGCAATGTTAGAGATATAGTTCTTATATGTAATTTTTATATTTTGATACGTCTCTTAAAGATGAACGGTTAGGAGTTCAGTCAAATCTTGATGCCAATAACATGAACCGAAACCGAAGAAGAGTCTTTATTAGAGTTATCAACTAATTGATCAGCAGAGATAACATACGAAACACATAAAATCTTTAAACCATTTAATGAAAAAAATCTCTAGTAACGTCTTCTATAAAGTATCATCCTCTCTTTTTAATGTATCACTAGTGGGTTAGCTGCGCTTCGCGCAATTTTTTATATTATTGTTTTTTATGTAATATTATAAAGGATTTCGGTAATAATAAAATTAGTATTTCGCCACAATTTTTTGTTTGTAATAATTTAGTATATCTAGACATACTCTCCTCTTTAGATGAGACGTGCCATAAAAACTACTAAACCTCATTGGAGTTATCGACGTCAAGTCATATCCGCCGAAACATCATACATTTGGACATCTAATGTTTATAGCTAAGCGCGACTCAAACCAATTACCAAATCCAGTCTACGTACATATCTAGATCAATTCAACCTTTGAAAACCCGTACATTTCACACGATGGAAAAAGAGAATAGCGTTATAAGAGTTCAAAACCAACGTTAGAGAATAATTGATACATATACTTCACTTTTCTCAAATATGGGTCGAATGTCCATTCATCTGACATTAATCTCATTTCAAAAATATCTGACGTGTTTCCAAGATGCACTCACAATCTCTCTCTCTCTATGTCTCTCTCTCTCCCTTTCCCTCTCTCTCTCACACTCATCAACGCGGAAAATTGAACCACAAAACACATTTTGCCCTGATTTAAATCTAACATTCACTATCTTTTCCCCATTTTCCCTTTTCTTGCGAGTTTCGATGTCGCCATTCTGACTTGGGCATTGAAGAATTTGGTGAAGATTTTAACCATTCGTCCTCTCAGTGATTGGCTTGAAAATGTTATCATTTTGGGATACCACAATTTGCCTATCATGACATGCATTTTCGCATACCCATCAAAGACTCAGAGTTACCATTCGAGCTTCTAGAAACTCCTGCGAGTATTTCTTTGTTGGATGAATCCTCGTCCCCATGCCCAAACACTAATTTCTAACCATCAAAATGATTTGTTTTATTTATCCCTATAACTCACTTAAAATCAATTGAAAAATCCCGAAAGTTTGTCCTAAACAATTATTAATTAATAGTTTTTGTTTTTTTCTAATTATAAATGTTTTAATCAATTGATTTTAAAAAATTTATACATTGGAACCAATCCTTATTGATTGTTTTAAATTATATATTTCACAATATTTGTTCGATTTTAGTTAGAAAAGGTTTAATCCATAATTTATAACCACTAAACTCTATAGTTTTCCTTATACTATATAAATAAATTGATAAAACTAAACTTATTAAATGGGAGTTTTTTAGATCAATAACATATAATCTATCTTTTATTCAAATATTATTATGAGAATTTAAGTAACAATATTATATTAATGGATGATAATTATTATGAGAATTTAAGTATGATAACACAAAACATAATAAATCAAATAAACAACTTAAAATTAACAAATAAGTTGATGATGTGTCACAATTTTAATATATGAGTTGATGATGTGGCATCATGAGAAGAGAGACTATTTTACTTTATATATATATAGATATAAGTAAATATTTTCAAAACAACAAATTAATTTTAATATTAATTAATATGATATTTTAAAAAAAAAAAATTTCAATACATCATTACTATTAAAAGACTGAAATAAGAAGAAAAAAATTGATAAAATTAAGCATAACATATGCAAAATATGAGCAAAATATAATTAAAAATGACAAAATTATCATGTTTTGCTTGGATGGGGTTGAGGAGATGAAGAAGTTAAATTTGTCGACTTATCAGAGAAATATACTAATCTCTCTGTTTCATGATATAAGTTGTTTTAGAAGTTTTTTTTTCAAAATATAAGTTATTATCACATTTATATGCAACTTTTACATTTATTGATACTGTTTGACCAATTATATTTTGTAGTATTTTCACGATTGGCTGAATTGTTTTTAATTTATATATTAGGTTTTTTTAAACATTTCAAAATCGCAGAAGAGAAAGAGAACATGTGGGGATTTGATTAGCCATCTTCTATGAAATCGCAAATCCCAAGCTAAAACCTCACAATCAGCGAGGCGGTGGCGAAAGTCCCTGAAAAAACAAGTTCAAGATTCTTCATCCACACTCTTATTGGGAAAATGTGATTGTATACCGAAACAATGTTGCAATGTTTGGCGACGGTAGCACGAAGACAATTGTGTACAGTAGCCTGAACATGTTCGACAAACCGCACCTCACCACATTTCAAACGGCCACCTTATGTAAGTCATTTGTTTTAATTTGGTCAACCTATTATGCTTAACACATGAGATGATAAGCAGTGTGGCATGCGATTGGACAACTCCAAACGTGACAGTGGCTCAAGACGGCATCGGCAATTACCTCATGATCAGCGAGGCGGTGGCGAAAGTCCATGAGAAAACTAAACTTATTAAATGGGAGTTTCTTTAGATCAATAACATATAATCTATCTTTTATTTAAACAATATCTTTTCAAATTTTAGAAAAAACTATTATATTAATGGATGATAATTATTATGAGAATTTAAATATAATAACACAAAACATAATAAATTAAATAAACAACTTAAAATTAATAAATAAGTTGATGATGTGTCACAATTTTAAGATGAGTTGATGATGTGGCATCATAAGAAGAGAGACTATTTTACTTTATAGATATAGATTCTACGATTTTTCAATATACAAATTATCTCATTTCATAATTTAATGTTATTTGTTGCCATTATTTGGTTACACAGTGTTATACTACTTGTTTCGTTCTAAACATTTGAAATCACAATAGAAACATTTATCGCCAACTTTTTCTAAAGTATCAAGGGAAGACAAACAACACACATGGTTTTACATTTATTTCCAATTTTATTCGTTTCAATAGATTACAACTTCAATTATGATTGGCTAACATACTTAAAGATCTCGATCATCATCCCAAGGTCAACGCAAGTCCATTTATGAAAGATTAGGGATACGTGCTCGATATAATATTATAATCAATTTCATTCTTTAGCATAGTTTATAATGTTAAACAAAAAAACTAAGGTGAAGAATATTACATTTCATATTAAATAAACCACATGATTAGCAACATTGACAATCCCACTTTAAGTGCTGTACTTGTAATTGCGTACTTGCATTAGTGTATTTGAGTAAGTTTTATTAAGTGAATAAGACAAAAGCATTTATGAATAACTAATCCAAAAATCTTTTAAACAACGCCTTACAAACATAAATCCAACATTTGAATATACAATTTTCTAGCAACAATATTTTCGGTAGCCAAGTTTGTTAAGATCTACGTTGCTTGGAATCGGAAGCGGGTACACAGAAGCGGAAGCGTATAGAAGAAGAGACTTTTAAAAAAAAAATTAGGAAGCGGTACGTGTTGAAAGCATATATATAACTAAACATCATTCTATTTTTTTTTTTTTAAGTTACGAATAACACAAATTGAATTCATCATATGTCACAATCAACTTAAAATAATTAAAAATCATATGATCCAATATTAAAAATATAAGTCACCATCTTTATTCTCAGTTTTCTCAACTCCATCAAATAAACTCGTCTCAAACTCTTAGTTGTCGAAAGAAAGATCATCAAACTCAAATCTTCCAACATTTAACTAAAGTTGACCATTTCCAACATTTCAATACTTAAATTAGTATTTACAAATGTTACTATACTATATTAGTTTTCATTTTTTTTATAAAATGACAAACATATCAAAAATAACTTTACCATTCATACTTTTATAGAATACCATGTTCTTAAAACGGAAACGGAAACGGAAGCGCAAGCTTCAAACACAATTTTGAAATGATTTATTTTTGGAATCGCTATGAAAGCGAGCTTCCAAAAGCTTTTGAGAGCTTCCAATTCCGATTCGAAAGCGGGAAACAGACCTTCGGCGAAGCTTCCGTGCTACCTAGGTTAAGATGTAATAGAAATCAATTTTAGAGTACATAATTTTCGTATGGATTTTTAGTGACCAATATGTATCTCATAATAATATGCTTAAATCTATATTTCTTTTATATATGTCCTTTACTTTTATGGAAGCAAAGTGATTAACATATATATGGGAGAAAAAAATAGATTTAATTTTGTATATTACTTAAATACAAATTTTCTTATTGGTATTCTTAGTCTTTAAGAATACTAGGGATGTAAGTTTCACAACAGAAATATCAATTTAATTTGTGTCTTTTTTATCAAATCTATCATGAATCGGGTTTACAAAAGTGTAATGCTAGTTGAGTTCGTGGATTCAAAAATACATTAAACTTACTGGAAAAATAATAATAAACCAAACTTATAATAATTTAAATATAAACTACTAATTTTTTTGGAATCTAATTATACGACATCATAATTTAATTTTGCTTAGTGGATGTTCCTTTGGAGATTCTCTTGTTCTATTGGTTGATAATTATTTGTAATATAGTTTTCCTACCAATTTGTTTCTAATAATTTTTTTTTGTAGCAATCATTATAATATTATTTTCAAAAATATGAATTATGGAATAAGGTTTGGCAATAATCGAATGTAATATGATAAGCTACGTCGTCGCGACAGTTGTCACGTGCATTATTTTGTTAGGAAGCTACCCGAAGGATTTGGCATCATGTTGACTAGAGAAAAGTGTTGCATTGTTTGTATCGATAAGTTAAACTGCATTTGAATTATAGGATTCTTGCACAAATGGTCATTTTTTAAAATTTTTTTTATTTTTTAACACTTTTCAAAAAATATTAAAATATATAACACTCTGTGTACGGTACATAAGTTGACTTTTTGTAAAATGACGATTTTACTCTCCTGTTGATACACGAGTGTACAGTACGGCGCGAAAACAAGCGTCTACAGTACACTCGTGTATCAATAGGGGGTAAAATCATCATTTTGCAAGAAAGTCAATCCATGTACGGTACACAAAAGTGTTAGATCTTAAAAAAAATATTTGGAAAGTGTTAGAAAACTAAAAAAGTTGTGTGCAAATACTCATGAATTATATCATATAATATAATGACGTGATCATATTCTCCTAAATACTCATCTCCAAAAGTTATCGTGCTAACTTTGGATGAGATTACTTTGCAAATTTTGCTTGGTTGGTAATGGTAATTATGGTTGTGCATGTAAATTAACTATCGTCAAATTTATTCTATCGATGTTTAAACTTTGGTTAATGATCTTCATGAATTTAAACGTTACGCTAATGATCGTATATTTGGACAGATGTTTTCACCGCGAGAACACATGATGGAAGCAACGTTTATGTTTTTGGAAGCAACGTTTATGTTTCGCTTTTTTTTCTCTCAAAGGTTTGTGTCTTTTTCTTTTCGAAGACTTTTCTTTTTAATATTATTTATTAATATAGGTCTCTATCAATTTTAGTTTACTTAAAACTATGAATAACAAGTTAGTGTCAAACTCTACTTTTCATAAGATCAAAATTGGTGTGTTAGTGCCAAATCTTAATACATTAGGTAAAACATGATCTGAACTTCTTTAACAAAAAAAAAAGAAGGTCTGAACTTTTATTTTATGAACATACTGAATCTTCTTTATTTTCTTGCGATCATCGCGCAATCGAATTTATTTGTATTTCCAAAATTATTTGATGCTTCTTATCAGAACAAGCCCTGGAATGAAGCTAATCAAGCTTGGGTTTCCGGTCCTTTTTGACATATATCCTCGATAGCTCTACTGGTAGTGGTCAAGTAAATAGTAGTTGTAGGTGTGGGGTTCAAGTCCCCTTAGGGCCGACTCTACTTCTGATTCTGTGAAGTGCCAGGCTGCCAGCAACCGTTCTTTTTTATAAGAAACAAGCTAAGGAGCCAAGATCCTCCATTTGATTTAGATTTATGAGTCATATGCGGTTGCATAATGATGACCATCTGCTGAGAAAGGTGTCTTCAGCCGCTGAGTCATGTGGTTTGAGTGATATCAGCCGAGATCGGATGATACCTTCAATGGTGTACACTAGCATTGTTGCGGAGTGTTGTGGTTGTTGATGGTGTCTTCCATTCCTCTCCTTCCACAACATATATATCAGAACTTGGAATGCTAGGCGGGCTAATACAGAATCAACTTTGTTAAGTTGATTGCTGGTAAGAGATCGAAGTGTTATGTTCCAATCTAGATTAATTCTCTGTCCTAGTAGCTTTGAGCAGAGCATTGTCCAGATCGTATAGGAATACGGGCAAGCAAAGAATAAATGATCGCGGGATTCATTTGGTTCCCCACATAAGATACATGGTTGGGTCACTCCCCAAATCTGAGCTCGTTCACCTATAGCAAGCTTATTGAATTGCAAGCCAAGAGATAAAAGCATAACGCGGGATAGCTTGTTGAAACCAAACCACACGATGCCAATTTACCGTTTGTTTCTTGACACAAATCTGATCCCATGTTTTGATGGCCTTGAAACTTCCTTTGTAATCATTTAGCCCTTGCTTCCAAAGAAAAAAATCTTGTCCAGCAATACGAACCGGAGGTGGAGTATTTCGTATAATCTGGAGCATTTGTTGCACACGTTGGCCCCTACATCGACGAATGTTCCAGGAGTCATCGTTTGCTGCTTCCGATACCGTTGATGAGCGGCGAATTCCCAGTAATCTCGTACCCGTATCCCCCGTTATGTCGATTAGACGACCCATATCCAGCCAATCATCAAACCAGAAGAAGGTAGAAGAAACATCGTTGATCTCCATTTTTATGAAATCGTAAGCCAATTGCCTTAATTTTAGTAGTTTTTTCCATATCCATGATCCCCGACTTCCCTCCTTTGCATCCCAAAAGGAAGAATTTCGTAGCAGGTGTTGACGAGTCCAAGCGACCCATAGGGAGCCTGAGCATGTGATTAATCTCCATATCAGCTTGAGCGAGAACACTTGGGATACATCTTGCAGTCGACGGATCCCAAGCCCCCCTTCTTTCTTAGGCAAGCAAACATCATCCCAAGCGACCTTTGTTTTTGACGTCACGTGAGGGGAACCAGACCAAAGAAAAGCTGCACACATACTCTCAATTATTTCAAAACACCTTTTCGGTAGTTTAAAGACCGAGCACCAGAAATTTGTGATCGATGCTCGCAATTACCGAATAAGTTGCAGTCTTCCGGCGAATGACAGAACTTTGCCAGACCACGATACCATGCGAGTCCGGATTTTATCTACGAGAGGTAGTCCCAAGTAACGGATTGGCAGCCATTCTACCGGTATACCCAGCTCTGATGCGATTCCAAGTAGAGAGCTTTGCGTAAGGCCAGCAATGTATAAAGATGATTTGGTTGGGTTTATTGCCAACCCATAATCCATTGCAAAATCGTTGAGAACTTGTATTGTTGAACGAAGTGAAGTCTCTGATCCATCCATGAAAATCATCATATCATCTGCAAAACTAAGATGATTAATATTCAGTTCACGGCACCAAGGATGATAGCCAATCTTCCCTGCTTCAGCCGCTTTGTTTAGATGAAGTGAGAGGACGTTTATGGCAATAACAAAGAGGTAAGGGGATAAGCAGCATCCTTGCCGGAGGCCTCGGGAGCTTGTGAAAAACTCTTCAAGTTCTCCATTAACACAGACCATGAAAGAGGCTGTGGTGATACAACTTGTTATCCAATGGATGAATATCGCAGGAAGGCCCATTGATTCAAGGGTGGCTATGATAAACTCCCAACGCACAGTATCAAATGCCTTTGATATGTCTAACTTGAAAGCACAACGTGGAGTGATGGAGACTTTATGGTAGTCTTTGACTAGTTCAGTTGCAAGCAAAACATTCTCAAGCAACAAACGCCCTTGTATAATCAGTTTCAATCTTTTTGCAAGGATTTTAGAGATAATCTTGTAGAGGATATTACAACAAGCAATGGGACGATAGTCTCTCATCTGTTGTGCATCCGTGATCTTTGGAACCATAGCCAGAATTGTCGCGTTTACTCCATGAGGCATGAATCCATTTGCAAAAAACGATTGGACCGCCACGGTTAGATCATCCCCAATGATAGGCCATGCTGCAATAAAAAACTCTGCAGTGAATCTGTCACGTCCCGGAGTCTTATTTGAAGGCATGGACTGCATTATTTTTTTGATATCGTCTCCCATCACATGACGAGTTAAAAGCTCAGACAGATGCGGAGGGCATCGGTAAGAGATGAGGTCCTAGAGATTCACTGTAGAGGCCGATACTGGGTTTTGTTTTTGAAGAAACCGCTGGAAATATCGAGAAGCTTCTTTTTTAATATCTCTGAGTTCGTTTAGCACATTCCCCTCTGCCGTAACCAGACGCTTGATAGCATTTTTCGATCTCCTTGTTTGTATCAGGCGATGGAAAAAGTCGTATTACGGTCTCCATGTTTTAGCCAAGTGATGCGTGATTTCTGTCTAAAGAAGCGTTCTTCGATTACGGCTAGATGGAGCCAAATTTTTTATGCTTCTGCTTCTGCCTCAAAAGTAGAAGAGCACGGGTTCAGTAGTACATGGTTTTGTTTCTCACACAGGACTGTGAATGCATCTCTAGTTTTCCTTACTATATCCCCATATTTTTCTCGGTTCAGAGCTCGAAGATAAGGCTTTAAAAGCTTCAACTTCCGATGAAAGAGATGTAGTGCTGAACGTGAGTGAAAAAGCGGCTCTGTTTCTTCCCAGACTTTTGAGACTACATCTAAGAACTGCGGATGCTCCACCAAATAATTGAAGAATTGAAAGTGATGACGCTTACTTGAGTTAGCCTTGTCGAGATGAACCACACTTTGAACATGGTCAGAGATGCCATTAGTTTCAAAAGCAGCAAATGAGGTTGTGAACCGAGAACTCCAAGCATTATTGATAAGAACACGATCCAACTTTTTCCCTATTGGATCCTCCTCCCTGTGGTTCCACCATGTGAATTTTGGCCCGACATATCCCAAATCAGTTAAGTCGCAGTCACTCACAAGCATTTGAAATGCTCGTAGTCCTGCTTGATCGCCAAGAGAAACCAAGGAGCATGAGCTCTCGTCTGATGACAAAGTTACGTTAAAATCCCATAAGAGAATCCATGGGACATTATTCAAAGCGAAGAGAGTGCGGTTACGTCTAATTTCTTCCCAAAGAAGTAACATGTCTTGCTGAAAGTTGGAGGCGTAAATACAGGAACATAGGAACTCTTCTCCCGAGGGCATCGAGATCCAGACCGTAATGATTTGCGGACTTTTATACAGAGGAGTTACAGTGACAGAGTTGGACCAGACTAGCCAGATGCGACCCAGACGATGGTAGTCATAGTTAGTGATCCATTGCCAACCCGGAAAAGTGGAGTTTAAAATAGCAGAAGAATTTTCCTCCTGAACCGAGTCTCCAGGAGACACCCGAATACAGGTTTTGTAGAGTTAATCCAAGAACGGACAGTATTGTGTTTGCGCATTTTGTTGAAACCACGAGTATTCCACGCAAAAAATGACGTCATTATCATTGCGACTTCCGAGCGGAAGTCTTTTTGTTTTGGTTTTGAAGTGAAATGTTTTGAGCTTTTTTGATATGATCAGCTTCTTTGAAGATTTGTTTTTCCCCCGTTGACTTGTTTGATTCTTCAACTTTTTGTGTGAGACCGGTAATTCCTCTTCCTCTTCCTCTGTCGATTTTTCATCTTCCTCATTATTTGTTATTTCACCCTTTTCTTCTTCCTCAACATCTTCAGGGATATCAGATAGAACCTTGAAACGAGATAGAGAAGACTTCTCTTCCGTATTTCCATCTGTAATCATTCCTTGTTTGTTGCCTGTATCAACTGAGTTTGTTTTTTTTGGCGAGGTTTTACCAGTCTTCAAAACCAAAGTCCACTTTCCTTCCGCTTCCTCCGTTTCTTCCACAAGCTTCTCAGACAACTCAGTTTCTTCTCCTACTGATATTTCTTTACCATTTGTTGATTTTGTAGTAGATGAGGAGTTCATCGATTTTGGAACTGTCGATTGCTCATCATTTTGGATCTTGCCAACTGGCTTATCGTTCTTAGATTTATCTCCAAGAGAGGAGTCATCAACCTGTGGGCTCTCTTTCCCCACTATTATCACTGAGCCCATCTTCATCGGCTCACATTCTTTCTCCGTATGACCCCAATTCTGACAGAGAGAGCATCTTGGAGGAAGCCACGGATAAAAGATAGATATGGTTATGGGAGTCTCTGAAGTGAGACAGATTTTGTCTGGGAGAGGCTTCTCTAAATTGACCACTACCAATACTCGAGCTACGTCCAGTCTGATGCATCTTTCAGTATTAGGGTGCAGCTTCTGTGCATAGCCAATAAAATCTCCAAGGTACATTAGACTCTTCTCTGTATAGAGATGATCCGATACAGCTTTGAAATCAACCCAGATCGGCATTGAAGAGAGATCTGGTTTGAGCGTTGAAGTTCGAGGATTCCGTTCCTGCACAACCAATGTGATATCTGAAATATGCCAGAAATGGCGCCTCAGAACCCGTGCTCGGGTCTGAGACTTTTCAATTTTGAAAAGTACCGTTTTTTGTTGATGTATTGTGCATCAATCTTCGAGAGAGAGAGTCAGGATTTGACCAGATGCGATTAACTGTTGCGTGAACTTTCCCAATGTGTGGTGCTTCTCCAATGAAGTATCCCACAATGAAGTTCGCCCAAAGAGGCTGGGCATTCTCCAAGATTTCCACAGGTATCGTAGCCGAAGCTACACCGTTGATAACCTCACATGGTGAAACGGGTGTTGAAGGTCGAGCTGTTTTGTCCGTTAATACAGAGGTCCAAGAAGCTTTTAGTGATTGAGTCCGGGAATGAGTAGACAAATCCGCCGGTTCTGATGTCGGAGAAGAAGTCCCCATGGCCACAGAGGCCTAGATCGGATACACAGAGCGACGGAGGAAGGGAACCTTTTTGCACTGTTTGGATCGCACTCCTTATTAGTCGGTTCCAACATTATCTTTTCTATAGCCTTTTCAATTAGTGGAACTTATACTTCATTTATACACACATGATATTTATTTGCAGAGAAGAAAATAGCATAGTATATTATATATAAGGAGAATTTGCACACAAAAGTAACTTTTTCAAAACCTTCTTAATTTTTTAATACTTTTCAAATATTTCTTAAGGATCTAACACTTTTGTATACTGTATATGGATTGACTTTCTTGCAAAATGACAATTTTACCCCCTGTTGATACACGAGTGTACTGTAGACGTTTGTTTTCGCGCCGTACTATACACTCGTGTATCAATAGGAGGGTAAAATCGTTATTTTGCAAAAAAATCAACCTATGTACAGTACACCAAGTGTTTGATAATTTAAAATTTTTTGAAAAGTGTTAGAAAACTAAATTTTTTTTTTAAAAGTGACCATTTGTGCAATATATTAATCAATACCATCGATCTTGGAATTCAATACCAAATAATATATTTTTAATAATGTTTCGACCTAATCTTTGAAAACTTATAACACTGGCACTCATAATTATAATACAAAAAACTGATCAATATATAGTTGTATAACAAAATAAATAGAAACATTTGCACACTATTGTATCACACCAAAAAAAACATCTGCACACTCTTCGAATAATACAGAAACTTATCTGAAGACCATTTCCGGTAGGAAAGCAAATTTCTAATCCTATATTTCCTCCACATCATTTTATTATCTTTCCACATCATTTTAATTTTTTTAATTTACACCCAATTCCACAATAGGAAGACAAATCGTTTTCTCTTTCCTCCAACTCATTTTCTTTTTCCTCCAAAATTTTTTTATTACGATCAATTATTGGATAAAAATAGCATTTAAAAAAAATGGGGAAAAGAAGACTAAAAAAAGAAAAAAAAGAAGAAAAAAAGAAAAGAAAAAATAGCTAACGAATTATAACTTCCCACGTTATCATTGTGTCAGAATTTCATGCTAGGCAAATTTTGGCTTCCTCCGATGACATGTCATTTCTAATAACACCCCATTTCCCTAGCTATTGCTTTTGGTCTCAGAGGAAATGAAACATGTACTTCCCCAAGTCCTATCCTACATATCGAATCAAATACATGTCATTAATTAAGAGAATGGCAAGTTGATATTTTATATTATATACTAATTATTAATTAATAAACTTGTAATATGTTAAAGGTAGTAAAGCTTGCACGTCCACGTGCATGCGTATTTGATTTTTCACAGGAACTCAAAGTATCAAAGAAACTTGAATAATCCGAAAATGTATAATTAGGTAAATCAAATCGAATAATGTCGGATTTATCTTGATTTAATAACCTATGATCCAAAACAGCTTAAATCCAACTTCAGAAAAACTATGAGTTATTTTGATGTTTTGCTACAAAGTTTTTTAATTTTCATAATCCAAATTTGGACTTTAATTGGACACCCCTACCACTTATGGCCCTCTTTATATATAGTTTTTCTTTGGTCAACGTATATACTTAGATGTTGTTTTTTTCTGTTCTACTTTTGTGTTTTAAATTTGGGGTTTAACAGGTCTACGTAGTGAAGAAAGATAATTAACTCCTTACAAATTGCAACTCCTTAATTAGCAATCTTGCCTCTTCTACTTGTCCGAGTCTGATCCTATTTTTCATCTATTACATCCAATCACAGCTCTATTATTCCAACTCATTAGATTTAATTGTGAATGTTTCAACTTTCACATGTATTAAAAACTCTTTTAATCTCCAAATTCTCCAATCACTACAATTTTCATTCTTTTACTTCCCAAATAAAACTCTCCACTTCACTTTTTCAATAATTATTAGTACACTATATCTAACTGAAATCTATCGAAAAATGACGTCGCAGGGTGAAGAAATTGAAGAAGAACAAATATCAAGAATTGAGAAAGGCAAAGGCAAAAATTGCCATGGAGGAATTGAGACAGTCATATGTACTTCTCCCGGCATTGTTTGCCTTACCCAAAAGGTAGAAGAAAAAATTGTATTTTATTTATTACATAGTTAAAATGATGATAAATATTTTGAACAAATTGGTTTATGGCTTTTAAAATTGGTTACAGTTGATAGCAGAGATGGTTGGGACGTATTTCGTAATATTTTCTGGATGTGGAGTGGTGGTAGTGAATGTGTTGTACGGTGGAACAGTGACGTTTCCGGGAGTTTGTGTGACTTGGGGTCTCATTGTTATGGTCATGATTTACTCTACCGGTCACATCTCCGGTGCACATTTCAATCCTGCAGTCACCTTTACTTTCGCCATTTTCCGACGATTTCCCTGGTATCAGGTCAATCTCTAGTCACTATCTCATCCTTGAATAAGATCTAGATTGTTTCGAACACTAAGTTCTGCGTTTACATATCAATGTGAATTAAAAACAAACATTTTATCCTCTCATACAGTATTAACAAACTTTTCTCCTAGCTATTGCAAAAAAAGATAGCAAAATGATATCAAAATTGCGAATGTAAGCATACTGGTAGGTATTTTAGTCATCAAAGATTTATAGTTTAGACAAAATCCATGTAAGATGGCCCAAAAAGTGTTTATTGCCGGTCCTAGCATGAGATTTGGTTTGAGATGGGACGGAAGAGT
The DNA here is from genome assembly GCA_002933915.1 of Eutrema heterophyllum. Taxonomy (NCBI): domain Eukaryota; kingdom Viridiplantae; phylum Streptophyta; class Magnoliopsida; order Brassicales; family Brassicaceae; genus Eutrema; species Eutrema heterophyllum. The sequence goes on along the minus strand of PKMM01015713.1, from coordinate 156,624 downwards.
TATCATTTCAAAGAGACGTGTTAGGAATTCCACATCGGAAATTATGATGATGAGACTAAGTAACAATAAGAGACATCGATCAATTCATTTATTGCTAATTAGTTTTGAGTTGACCATTGATTCTTAAAACATATGTCTTTAATTAAAATGAGATGATCACATGCACAGCCGTTTGGCGTTTGTGTTTACACTTAATTATTATTTTTCATTTAAGCTTCTGATTAACAAAAGAATCTTATAAAGATGATAGATAAAGCTGTAAAAGTTACAAGTTAATTTAGAAAACATATACACTTTAAATGTAAAAATAGATGCTAACACATTTTTGAAACCAATATGATACTAATTGGATTTGATATTTGAATAATGAAAGTAATTTGTATCATATGTTTTGGGCAGGTACCATTGTATATAGGTGCACAACTTGTGGGATCCTTACTAGCGAGTTTGACATTGAGACTAATGTTCAAAGTCACACCCGAAGCTTACTTCGGAACAACTCCGACTGATTCGGCGGCACGAGCACTCGTTGCAGAGATCATTATCTCATTCCTCCTCATGTTCGTTATCTCCGGTGTTTCCACCGATAGTCGCGCGGTTAGTGTTTTCTATATCACCATTCTCTAGAACTGAAATGGGCACACAAAATATCTATGACATGCATGATTAAACTAAAAGAAGAAAAAAGGTTGGACTTTCTTGCTAAAGAATATATATTTTTCTTGCTTGCTAAAAAAATGAAATGGAAGTTCTTATTCTTCTCAATTTTTTTGACAGATCGGAGAATTAGCTGGAATTGCGGTAGGAATGACTATAATGTTGAACGTCTTCGTGGCGGGGTAAAAATACTTTTTAAGAAAACCTTTTTTCATATTACTACCAACATAATCTATATTTAGAAATATCACTAGTTTGGGTTTGTAAATGATGATAGATCGATTTCGGGAGCATCGATGAATCCAGCAAGAAGTCTAGGACCAGCGATTGTGATGGGAGTATATAAAGACATTTGGGTTTACATTGTTGGTCCTTTCGTCGGAGTTATGGCCGGAGGTTTTGTTTACAACTTTATCAGATTTACGGATAAGCCACTTCGAGAACTCACAAGGAGCAGTTCTTTTCTACGTACCGTTGCTCTAAAAAACAATGCTTCTAGTTCTTAGTGCTAGTTTTTTTAATAGTCATAGATTTTTGTATAAACTGATATCTGATATCTTCATATCTTTTACTAAGGATAAAATGCCGACAAAATACTCAAGTTTTTAAAATTTGTCAATTATATACAAACTCTTTCACTAAACATACTTTTTAGATCTGTACGTAGCCAAAAGGTACCACAGCCACGTTATCTCCAAATTTCATAACCACTTACAACGTACGTTCTCAAACTCACAAACCGTTACTAAACTCAAAAGAGATCATTAAATTGTAATTGTCGTGACAAGGAGCATGCACATGATGAGATAGACATTGAGTTTCTAGGGAACGAGACAGGAAAGGCTTACGTTCTTCGTAGTTCGTACCAATGTCTTTGGTCAGGGAAAAAGGCAACATCGAGCAGTATTTCATGTTTGACACCACCAAACAAAAAAAAAAATCTTATTCTTGTTTAAATTAACTTTAAATCTATGATTGAATAAGAAGTAAGTGTTTGTTGGAGACAATTTTGTATTCTTCAATCAAACAACGACACGTGGCTGCCACACGTCAGAGTTAGTTATCAAAATATAAGACTCGCGGAGCGGCGTCCTGGAGCACGAGAAACTAGGACCATCTTTCATACCAACTCGGCTACACAACCCTTATATAAGCAATATATACTAAGCCAACATGACACCTAGGTGTATCAGCATTCGAGGACACACACAAGACATACATACAAGGCCGGTCTGAAATTATGAGGGCTTGAAGCAAAAAAAATAAATGGGGGCCAATAATCATTGGGGTTGTTTTTTTTTTAGTTTTATGGATTTTTTAGTTTTAATTGATTGGACTTTTTTTTTTTTTTTGGCCCATAAAGTTTAATCATAAATTTATTTGTATTATTTTTTTGGGCCCGTATGTCTATATGGGCCTGCTAAAAATTGGGACCGGCCCTGCATACATACTTACCTGCTCTGCCGCTAAACCACATAAAAAGCTTTGCGGCGCATAATCATCAACTTCATTAGCACACACCAAGAAAATAAGACAAAACAATGAACTGGATCGGTCAACTAGATCAACCCAACCCAAAATCTAACAATGTAACATCACTATGAATACCACTCAATTCTAGGAAAAGAAAAGTGGGGAATCCAACTCCGAAGAAACGAAATCAACACAATAACTTCCCAGGAGAGACCATACCCATAAAAATAAACCATCGCCTTCATCGTCATTTTACATATAGTCCGAAGTAGACCAAAGTCTATATCAAAACTATTTGGTTAAGTTCATCTTTGCTCTAACGATTCGAACTAATAAATCAATGTGTTTTTTTTTGTCACATTATCATGTATAACCCTAATTAACAATTCCGACATTTCCGCCAGATCTACTGTTTCTTCAACCTTTGCCGGAAACAAATTACGTTTTCCATGTTCCTCCTATCGGATCTTTTCTCCCGGAGATGGTAATCACTGTTTCTCCAGCTCAAAATCAATCGATTGAATCTCAGAGTTCTCCTATCATCTCAGAATCAAAGGAAGCACCTGTTTAGTGGGTGTCTAAGTTTAAATCGTCTTTCCAGAATCTTTTGAAGATGGGTATTCATGTTCACTCAGAATTTCCGAAGCTCAACCCATACAAAAATGGAGTCATTAAATGAAAGTTATGGTGGAGTTGGCTAAGCCGAAACCAGCGTTAGTCTGTATCTCGGATAAGCTGAATAACTCAGTCCATGTGTCAATCGAATTCCCGAAGCTTCCTTCAAAATGTGGCTCTTGTGGTATTTTGGGCATCTACAGCTGCGTTTTCCTGCTGCAGTTGCTCCTAGGCTCGTTTCTGGTCATCAAGAAGTTTGCAGCAGAGTTAATATCAGAAGGTCGTTCAGTCTTTTTCTGCTGTTAAGGTTGCGAACGAAGTTAAGGCTTCTCTTTAGTGTATCTTGTTGGAGGTGAGTTTAGCACTCCCCGGTTTAGTCCGGTTTGAACCGAGACCGGTTCGATTAATTACGGTTTACGACGGTTTGGACCGAGGGAGGAAAACCAATGACCGCAGAATCGAACTACGGGCCCAAGACAAGACCATCTCGTCGTAGCGCCGACTTCCGAAGCCTGCAGGAGGCCCAACTCGCCACATCATAGCCAACTTCCGAGATTCATGGAACATTTCCTTATCTCGGAGGGAATTCGAGAAACTTTCCTTTTCCTGAAGGAACTAGGAAAAGGAAGTTTTCCCATTCAGAACCGACTTCGAACCTTATAAATAAGGAGGCCATCGCCTCATTATCATTCATTCACAATCCCAAGAGACAGAAGAAATAGAGAGCTCACATCTGACAAACTTTATTTCCTTTGTTTTCTTTTTACCGATCTCAATTTTTCTTGTGATGTTGCCGAGTTCAAATCAATAAAACGAGATTCCGATCATAAGTTTACCGCTTTGCCCCTTGTGTGATTTTCATAATCAACAATTGGCGCCGACTGTGGGAAAATTTTAAACAGAACTTACGGATCTCGGTTGATAAGCTCGACAATGACTGACCCTACGGAAACCACCTCGACACTCATCAACGATGGTTCGGTACTCGGCGATCAAAACGCCTAGAACAACGGACTCAACCCGCCCAATGGACGCGACGTTCCTCCACCACCGGTTCCACCAGGAACTGCTGCCAACCCTCCAACCCCAGTCGACCCAACCGCTCTCATTTAGGCCATGGCAGTACAGCTCGCCGAACTCGCCAAAAAGAACGACGAAAGGTTCGACTCTTTGTTTGCAACTCAAACTGAACTTCGAAACCAGCTCAGAGTGCTCAGGCAAAACCAAGTAACTCCACCACCTTCTCGCCAAAACCTTATTACCGAACTAAACCATAATCAGTGTCCGACAGTTCAGCCCCCAACTCTTGGATCCACCGGTAATCACGAAACGCCCATCACCGATCAGGTGTCTCTAAATCAAGAATTCGAAAACGTCAAAGCCCAGCTTCAGGATATGAAATCCAAGTTTCATCAGGCCACCAGCTCTGCGCCCAAGATCGACTACGTAATTCAAGAGACTCAGAAGACACCGTTCACACAACGGATCATCAATCCCCCAATGCGGCGTCTAGAGAAGCTGAAAATCACATCATACGGCGGACATACCGACCCCCGCCACTTCATGACTTCGTTCGGCATCATGATGAACCATTTTCGATTTGACACCGAAGAAGAAAAAGACGCTGCCACATGCTAACTCTTCGTGGATAACCTAAGTGGAACCGCACTGGATTGGTTCTCACATCTAGATGCAAACTCGGTCAACAATTATACCGAATTCTCAACCAAATTTCTCAAGCGTTTCACAATTTTCATCAAACAGAAGAGTCGGAATGTCGACCTATGGGCACTAGAACGGAAAAGCGACGAACTATTACGTGATTTCATGAACCGGTTCAAAGCGATAATATCTCACTACACCATCGACGACGAAGCCGCAATCGAAGCCCTCTATAAGGCGACCTGGTACAAGTCTGACTTCCACAAAGAGATCAAATGTAACTGGCCTAACACTCTGGAAGATATCTTACACAAATCGCACCTCTACATCCTCGAGGAAGAAGAGGCAGCCGCAAAGATAAGCGGTACGCGCTTTCTAAACACATCACTCCCAAAGACAAACCAAAAGAGGAGTATCGCGAAACCCGAAACCATTATGACATACGACCTGGAACTCAGCAAATCAGCGCCATTCAACCGCATCAACCCTATAATACATGGGTCCGATGCGAGGATCCAAAAGAGCCAGCAAATGCCTCCGAGCAGTTCTGCCAATTTCACAACAGAGAGGGTCATAATACCGAAGAATGCCGACATCTCAAAGATTTCCTTTTGCTGAAATACAAAAAGGGCGAGGTCCCAGTCGACAGCGCATTCCGGCCTGGCAACAAATTCCGCCGTAACGATAACAATGGAGGTCGCCATCAAGACAATAACAAAAGGCCAAATACAAGTAGAAATGCCGAACAAGCAAACACCAATACCGATTCCGGAAAACAAAAGCGAGATCGGGAGGGCCAACCCGAACATTAGAACATCCTGCATGTTCGGAAACGAGTCAATATGATTATGGGAGCACTCAAATCCTGCAACTATTCAGTTTGGGCAATCAAGGAGTATAGTAGAGAGGCGATCGCCATAAAACGAGAAAACCGAACTACTTTAGGCGGGACACCGAACCTTATTCCTAGGCAGATACAGAAGGGCTCCACATGGCGCACAACGATCCTTTAGTCGTCGATTTACTCATCGGAGACGTTGCCGTCAGAAGAATACTGGTCGACACCGACAGCTTGGTAAACGTGATATTTAGAGAAACACTGCAAAACTTGGATTTCCCGGACTCCCAAATCAAACCGAACATCGAGCCACTTACATGATTTTCAGGAGAGCAGACCATGAACGCGGGAACAGTCAAGCTACCCATCAATGTCGGCGGAATCATGAAGATGGCTAAATTTTTGGTCCTAGAAAAATTGGCAATCTATAACGTCATACTCGGAACACCGTCGATATACGCAACGAAAGCCGTCGTCTCGACTTATCATCAGTGTCTGAAATTCCAAACACCATCCAGAATCTTTACCCTCAAAGGCGATTAGGTAATGTCATGAACATGCTACATCAACGAATGCAAACTAAGAACGGCATCCCGAACATGCGTTATCAGCACAAGCAAAACCTCAACCTATCCGCTAAGTCAGAATACCGATCCCGACCTACCTAGACGGGAAACAATCATTCAAGTTATTATCGACGACTTCAATCCCGAAAGGTGCATCAGGATAGGAGCCAAGCTAGATGAAGAAATCAAAAGAGATCTTATCCGCTTCCTCAAAAGGAACGTCTCGACGTTCGCTTGGTCGATTAATGACATGCCTCAATATTGATCCGACTTTCAAACCAATCAAATAGAAACGACGCAAGCTCGGTCCTGAGAAAGCCCAAGCCGTCAGTGACGAGGTCGAACGATTACTCAGCGCTGGATCAATCCTGAAGGTCAGATACCCAGACTGGTTGGCCAATCCGGTCGTTGTAAAAAAGAAGAACGGCAAATGGAGAATTTGTGTTGACTTTACCGACCTCAACAAAGTCTGTCCAAAAGACAGCTTTCTGCTCCCTCATATCGATAGATTGGTCGAAGCCACCGCCGGAAACGAACTCCTATATTTAATGGACGCTTTTTCAGGTTACAATCAAATACTTATGCACCCAGATGACCGAGAAAAGACATCGTTCATCACTGACCGTGGTATCTATTGTTACAAAGTCATGCCGTTCGGCCTAAAGAATGCCAGAGCAACTTACCAGCGACTCGTAAATCGCATGTTCGCGAGCCAGCTCGGCAAAACTATGGAAGTATACATCGACGACATGCTCGTTAAATCTCTTATCGCCAAAGATCACATCGGCCATCTCAACACCTGCTTCGACATACCTAATGAGTACGGCATGAAGCTTAACCCCACTAAGTGCACATTCGGGGTAACATCCAGAGAATTCCTCGACTCTATCGTAACTCGGAGAGGAATCGAAACTAATCCTAAGCAGATCTCGGCAATCCTCGACCTTCTGTCCCCAACAATGAAACAAGAAGTTCAGCGGCTAACTGGCCGTATCACGGCGTTCAACCGATTCATCTCCCGATCGACCGACAAGTGCCTACCTTTTTATCAACTGCTTCTTGAAAACAAACATCTAGAATGGGACGATAAATGCGAAGAAGCATTCAAGCAGCTCAAGGAGTACCTATCAACTCCTCCGATCTTGGCCAAACATGAAGATGGCAAAACTCTTTACCTTTACATTGCGGTTTCCACCTCGGCAGTCAACGGGGTCCTAGTTGGGGAATACCGAGGTGAACAAAAATCCATCTTCCACGTCAGTAAGTCACTGGACGTGGCCGAGATTAGATATCCCACGCTCGAAAAACTTGCCCTTGCCGTCGTTACTGCCGCCCAGAAACTTTGACCGTACTTCCAATCGCATTCAATCACCGTCCTTACTGATCAACCCCTACGAATGATCCTACACAGCCCGAGCCAGTCTGGTAGACTTGCCAAATGGGCAATCGAACTGAGTGAATACGACATCGATTACAAGAATCGGACGAGTATCAAATCCCAAGTACTAGCCGACTTTCTGATCGAACTACCACATGAGTTCATCAACACCGACATCACAGTAAACGAACAGTGGATTCTCCATGTAGATGGCTCATCTTCCCATCGCGGGTCGGGAGTAGGCATCCGCCTTCAATCCCCAACCAGAGAAATCTTGGAACAATTGTTCCGACTGGAATTCAACGCATCGAACAACGAAGCAGAATATGAAGCATTGCTTGCCGGACTACGTTTGGCTAAAGCCATCGGGGCAACTCGTATACACGCATACTGCGATTCCCAGCTTGTCGCAAGCCAATATAGCGGAGAATATGATGCGAAGAACGAACGAATGGACGCATACCTAAGGCTCGTTAAGGACTTCGCTGCCGAATTCAAGTCTTTCAACTTTACCAAAATACCACGAGGAGAGAACGCGCCAGCCGATGCACTCGCCGCCCTTGCGTCCAGCTCGGACCCTCATCTTAAACGAACAATCCCGATCGAGAGTATTCCCAAGCCAAGTATCGAGAAACCTGAAGCGTGTCATGTGACAACACGCCGGCGTAATTATGAAGTTCAACCCGCCGTCAATCCTGAACCAAGAGCGAGAAAACGAATTCCACGTCGGGAATCCAAACTTGACACCGACATCGAACTCAATATCGCACAGAACCCTGACCTCGATGACGACAACGAACAAACATCCGAAGGACTTCACGTGCCGATGGATATTGAAGCTGAAGAAGAAGAAGAGTCCGAAGATTGGGCCGCCGAAGTCAAGATGTACATATATGAAGGAAAAATCCCAACGGACAGGTGGGCAGCCCGGCGATTGAAAATGTGAGCCGCCTCCTACATCGTTCACAAGGGCGAACTGTACCGCTAGAGCGTCTTGGGTATTCTTCTAATATGCGTCTCAGGCAATGATATTGATGAAGTAATGAGGAAGGTCCACGAAGGCGATGGTGGAAATCACTTCGGAGGTCGTTCTTTGGCTTTAAAAATAAAGAAGGCGGGTTATTACTGGCCAACGATGTTAGCTGACTGCGAGAAGTTTGCATCCAAATGTGACAAGTGCCAGCGACATGGCCCGATGATCAACCTACCGACCGAACTGTTAACAACGTCAACAACACTTTACCCCTTTATGCGATGGGCAATGGACATCATCGGCCCACTCCGGCGTTCCACAACACAAAAGCAGTTCATCCTCGTCATGACGGACTACTTCACCAAATGGGTTGAAGCTGAATCTTATGTCGAGATACACGCTCTTGACGTCCAAAAGTTTGTTTGGAAATACATCATATGCCGACATGGAGTACCATACGTGATCGTCACAGACAACGGACCGCAATTCATTTCAACATTATTCGGCGATTTCTGTGCTAAGTGGAAAATTCGATTGAGTTTCTCCACGCCAAGATACCCACAAAGCAACGGCCAGGCTGAGGCAACCAACAAGACCGTTATCGATAGACTCAAAAAGAGACTGGATACGAAGAAGGGGCGATGGGCTGATGAACTGGACGGAGTCCTATGGTCCCACCGGACGACACCCATGCGATCTACCGGACAATCACCATTTTTCTTGGCATATGGAATGGAAGCATTATGTCCTGCCGAGCTCAACATCCCAACCATACGCCGAACGATTCTGACGCAAAATCCCTTCATTAATGACGAGATGATGCTTAACAACCTTGACATACTCAAAGAATAACACGGACATGCATTACTCAGAATCCAGAACTATCAACACTTAGCAGCACGCTACTACAACAAGAGGGTACAAGGTCAACATTTCGAGGACGGTGACCTTGTCTTATGAAAAGTCTTCTAAGGAACCGAAGAAAAGAATGCGGGTAAGCTCGGCATTACCTAGGATGGACCTTACCAGATAATGGGAGTCGTCAAACCTGGTGTTTATGAACTTATGAAGATGGATGGAACCCCGATCCCACGATCTTGGAATTCGATGAATCTCAAACGATACTACTATTAAGTCCGGCATCGAGCCACGGCTAAAAAAAAAAAAAAAAAAAAGGATCATCGAGCTACGTGTTTACAAGGTCGCTTTCAATTCTGATGTAATACGAACTACGAATGGCTTGATCTTTCTTCCGAAGGTATGTAGGCAGCCCACCACGAGTGCAACTATGACTTTAATAAAATTATTTTTTTTCAAGTATTTTTAAAAGCCGAACTCTAGCAGTTCGCCGAACTCGAACAGTTCGTATTTTCAAAAGCCGAGCTCTAGTAGTTCGCCGAACTCGAACAATTCGTATTTTCAAAAGCTGAACTCGAGCAGTTCACCGAACTCGAATAGTTCATATTTTCAATAGCCGAACTCGATATGTTCACCGAACTCGAATAGTTTGCCGAACCCCAATGGTTCGCCGAACTCAAAAAGTTCTAAACCAAACTATCAATATCAAGAAAAGCAGAACTCGCATGGTTCGCACGTAAAACCATATAAGCTGAGCTCTGTCTCGCATGCATCCCCATGGTGCTATGGATAACACACTTTCCATGTTAAGCCGGGACCAGTCCCGCACCAAAACCACTCTCAGATCATCCGAGCTAAATAAGCCGAGTCCATCTCGCACACTCCGATTCGATCTAAGAAGACCTAGAGTATCTTAAGACGAGCTCCCTACGCACTCGTATGCTAAGCTCTAAGGTAAAGTTGAAAGTTTTCTCTCGCAAAATAAGTCGATTTCTCAACAATCGCAAATAAAATAAGCCGATTTCTCAACAATCGCATATTTACTAAGCTGATTTCTCAACATCGCAAGCCAGTAGATCTCCTAGAGATCCCGATCTCGAATAGGTCATAGAATCGAGTTCATCCTCTACACCTCGACTAAGACCGTATTCTTTACGGCCCCAATTTTGTGTATGATGAACCCGAGAGGTTTGTATCATTTTACGACCTCACAAAAGCCGAGTTCGATGATTAAAAACAAAAATCTAAGAATAAAACCGAGATTAGAGTCGTAAATCAAAAAAGTTATCCATTAAAGGCCGAACCAGGCCATGAAATGCCTCCTTAGGCAAAAAAGAGTTCAAAAAGGAAAAGCCCAGTCATGCAAACTATTATACAAAAAGCCCCTCGGGCAGAAACAAGAGTTTATCGAACAAACAAAAGTAATATTAAAAGGTGCGATTAAGATAACAATCAGGTAACTTGATCCCTTATGGCACTCGTCTGATCACCCAAAATCGTGAGCTGATTTGAACCGAACATGTCAAGACCTGGTGGGACGTCCACCCCCATCAGCAAAGAGATCTCTGGATGAATGATCTCGGTAAACGGCGACACCATGAGGTCCTCTTCAACAAGTTTGCAAGTCGCTATCGCTTCAATTTCAGCCGACTTATCAGCTTTAACCTTCTTCAACTTCTCAATACGGGCCAGCGGGACGATACCATCTTTCTTTTCGAGTACGTCACATAAACTAAGGATCCCATGGACGTGGTTGAGACCAAGGAACGGCTTCTTCATCCGATCAATAGCAGCAAGATGATCTTTCACCTTCTGAAGACGAACCTGACACTTCTCAATCACCGCCTTGCGCTTCATCATTTCCCGCGTACGAGTTCCCCTCATACGAGTCATCTCCTTGTTCAGAGTGTGAGAAAGCGCATCCTTTTCTGCGGAAAGCTCGGCATTTACAGCTTTCAAAGCAGCTAACTCCTTTTTAAGCTCGGTAATGGCTACGTCGCTAGCTTCCGACCTCGCCCGCTGAACAGGCAACTCCTTATGCAGTTCTTTGGCAGCAACTCCGACTTCGAGAGCTTTACGACGCGCCGAACCGAGCTCGCGATCGTATACTCCGACAAGCTCGTTCGTCTGGGCAACCATCTAGAAAATATGAAAAAGAATGTCATAACTCATTTAAAATGAAAATATAAACGAACAAGGGAGAGTTTTTACTTACATCAGCCGTGGTGCGAGCTACCTTTTTATAAGCTTCAGATTGAAAGAGATCGTCAGTCGGGGGCATATTATGAGAGCCAAGGGCCAACTGAAGATACAGGTCGGCACATGCCCCATCATAGGGTTCATCCTTGTCATAATCAAATTTAACAGAGTGAACGAAAGGAATAGAAGTTCGCTGTCTTTTCGAACATGCGAACCGACCAGAACGGCAATCCTCATCAGCTTCGGCATGTACCGCAAAAGTGTTACCTCCCACTCGGGGGGATTTGGGAGAGTGTTCAATGTCATTCTTCCCAGCATCGTCCCCTTCGACCTCCTCTGCGTTTGAACCATCGTTAGGACCTTTTGTCCTACGCATAGACGACCTCCGAGTTGAACTCTTCCTCTTCCTTTTTTCTGGTTCTCAGCCTCCAGCTCGGTTCCAGGATTAGTTTCCCCTTCGGCAGGAACATGTTCCTCTTCAGCAGAAGCCTGGTTATCTTTAGCAGCTTGCCCTTCATCAACGACCCACTCTTCATCATCAGCTCGTTCGTCTTGATGATTAGGTGAGACCTCGGCGAGATCCTTGTCGTCATCCATCTCGGAAGCGAAATCGGGAATGTCATCGATCTTCATTTTTCTTCTTCGGCCGGATTGGTTAGCTAAATAAAATTAATATAGAGTTAGAAAGACAACGATGTCATGCGAAACGAAAAGGTTACCGAGATGAACCTTTGAGAGCTCGTTTAGCCTTCAAATCAAGCTTCTCCTAGTATGCTTCTGGCCAACGAATCTTCCCAGTCGCACTCAACTCCTTCTCGTGCTCGAAAGTAAAACCTGGGATCGTCGTAAGAATGCTCGGAGGATGACGAACTGAAAGGAAGACTAAAAAAGATATCTACCAATGGGAATTGTCCATCGAGTCTGGTAGTATCCATAAGGTTGCGACACGGAGAGATTGTCGATCCAAAGATAGAAGTAACGAGTGTCCCAGCTATTGACCTTACTCGGCTTGTTCCCCGTTACAAGATCATACTCCAGTTTTGCGTTGGCCGACAGAAACCAGGGTTTCTCTTTCGCGATGTTCACGCGGAATAACTTTTCAAATACTTTGACACTGATTGGGATGTCACAATCCTCTCCAAGGATGAGAAGCCCGACGATGTTGATAATCGTGGCGAGCTTGAGTTGAGAGATCGCGATGTGTCGGCGATTACAGTAGCTATAAAAAAGATCTGGAAGGGGGAACTGAAGACCACAACTCCTGAAGTAATCCTCATACACGCAGACGTAACCCTCTGGTGCATCCCAAGGCCGCTGGTTAATGTCCGGGATGAGAAAAACGATCTCGGCAGGAGCTCCGCATCGCTCCAAGGTACTTATAATGGTTTTCCTTTTGGATCGGGTCGGTCCGACACATGCAGGCGTGACTGATAACACCATATTTTACATCTTTTTAAAATTTAGTTTCATAGGTTTTTAATCCCACTTTGTATAGTTTTGGGATCTTTTCATGCATTTGAGTCTCATTTGGTTCTAACTTGCATTTTAGAAGTCCTAGAGAGTTTTGTGTCGTTTTTGGCTTGCTGGAGCCTTTTTCAGGTGTTTAGGAGTGCTTGGATCAAAGGAGACACTTGGAGTTCGAAGGAAGATCGAAAGAAGAGCAAGAGGAGCTCAAATACACTTCCGATCGGTTACAAACCGATCCCTAAAACCGATCAAGATTTCCTGATCAAGCCTTTTGAAATCGTTTAAGCAATATAAAACCATTATCGAGGGCATCACAATGAAGGCTTATCATACATGTTTCATGAACTCCCAGGCACATGAATGTTAACTATATGATCTAGACTCAATCCTAAAATGAAGATGAGACTATGCAAACTACATGCTTGTTTTTTTTTTTTTTTTTTTTTTTCTTTTTTTTATGCAATTGAAAATATACAATGCAATGACTCAAGAAAAGCAAAACAAAACAACTAAAAGAGAATTAGTAACGGTTTCCTCCCCCGGACTTACTTATCACCGTCTCGGTGAGAAAGTAAAACCGAGAAAGAAAACAAAATACGAGAAATAAAACAAAATAAAAAAATGAAATGTATATAAAAAAAGAATGTTAGAGGTACCTTGGAGTGGAGTGTGTGGATTCACAATGAGGAGGTTTGGCACATTCAGCTCACCGTTTTTTGCCGTTATTCACTCCCATTTTTTTTTTTTTTTTTTTACTTACATGGGCACGGGATCGGTTAGTCACCGATTCGGGAAACCGATCTATGAAGATCTTGATCCGATCGTGGAAACCGATTGCTTGAGACATATTTTTCCTCGTAACAGATCGCATAATCATAACCGATCCGGGAAACCGATCTCTTCAGATCTTGATCGGTTATAACCGATCGTGGAAACCGATCCAGCTTGTTAAAATTTGTCACGTTTCCCGTTTTGATTCCGAACGTTCTCTTGCGAATCCCCATGCCCTGTAACATCAAAACACACTAAAACAAAGATTAAATCAACATTAAAACAAACATATGAACATATATACAATGGATAGAATTGGGGGAGTCCCCAATGGCGCGTTTAACGTCGCTAGCTTGACGGTTGCGTTCTCTTATTCACTCTCTCCTTGAATGTTTCCTTTACTCCAAGTTGTACACCTAAGAGATCAAGATCACAAGAAAAGGGAAAAGATTAGCAACAAAAGAAAAAAAAGACTCTAGACTTAGAATGAATCCTAACTCTAATGGCAATAGTTTATTCCCCGGCAACGGCGCCAAATTGATTTCGTGTTTTTACCCGCACCAATTAACCTAATGCGCACACTACCGCAATCATAACGGTATGTCGATGTAGTACTTTAGGATCGATCCCACAGAGAATAAAGATTACACACTAAAGATACGAGAAACAAACTAAGCTAGAGCAAAACGGTTTTATGTTTTATACAAAAAAGAAAGAAGAAAAAGATCAAAATACAAGAAAGAAAAATAAACGAAAGAAAATAAAACGCAAAGAGAAAACGTTGGATCATGGCTTAAACTATCGAAGAGATGACTAACAATTAAGCAATGATTCATTCGGAAGCATTAAACGCTATCTTAGAACATGGAACACAATCATAAGACTAACCCACTCCCGTGGTATCAATCTCTTCATCGATTACTTGATTAAGCTAAACTCCCGTTTGCAATCAAAAATAATCGATGAGCATTAATTACGAGTCCATTCAGTTCACTAAACAAAACAAACTACAAAGGCCAATTGTGAATGATATGTAAAGCTCACAAAAGATTCGGTTCAAGCAATTCATCTAACTCTTTCCGGGTGTGAAATGCCTAAGTTCAAGACTCGAATGAACAAACCTAATCTAGCACTAACACCATTTACTCGAATCTATCCCTAATGCATGGGATGAGACCAAAAATCCTAGGGTGTAGCTTTAGTTCGG
>PKMM01015713.1:120798-131285 GCA_002933915.1 Eutrema heterophyllum | reverse complement strand
GTTATTTCTAAAACGTTTTATATATAAGTTTTATATATAATTTTTATATTTTCTCAAAAACGTTTTTATAAATTACTAAATCTAATTTTTTAAATTCAAAAATGTTTTCATAAATTATAAATTCAAAAACGTTTTTATTTAATTATAATTTTTTAAATACTAACAAAATCTAAAAACCCTAAATAAAAAATGTTTATAACCTAAATCTAAACTCTAAATTACAAATAACTCTTTCCTAACAATTCTAATCAAACAAACAACTTAAATCTAAAAATTATTCCATTCTAACAAACACTAAAAATTATTCCAACCTAAAACTAACAAGATTTACACAAAAATTAACAAGATTGAGAGATTTACATATTTGGATCCATGGAGGAAGGAAGATTTGAGGATTGAGATGTTGTTTTGTGAAGAAATCGCAAGAGAGAGAGAGAGAGAGAGAGAGAGAGAGAAATCGAGAGAGTTTTCGCGGAAGAGAGAGAGAGATAAGGAAAAACTGAGAAGAAAAGCCGACGGTTTTTAAATTTATATCGATTTCCGACGGACATATCCGTCGGAAATCCGTCGGTTCGTTTATTATTTTTCATTTAGGCCGTTCAGTTTCCCGCGGTTTGGAAAAAAAAACTAAATCTGTCGGAAAGCCGTCGGAAATTTCCGACGGAAAGGTATATTCCTTGTAGTGAGATAATCAAAAACATCGTTATCATTCCAAATATATTTGGCTCAGTAATACTCAGTTTTGTCTCAGTAGTACCAGTAATACAGTTGTCTCAGTAGTACCAGTTGACTCAGTAATACCCAGTTTTGTCTCAGTAATACTAGTTGTCTCAGTAAAACCCAGAAACTTCTATTTTGCTACGAATCACTAAGATTCAGTACGATTCACTGCGTATTTAACAACTATAATCCCCCTTAATTACCAATGTAAGACCTTAATAAAGTTAGAAAACAATTTCATAACTTATTAAGCAAAAGAACAAAATTTTCAAATCTACAATGAAATCTCCAAATTGAGACGAAACATTACATAAATTAGCTTGTACATTATATAAACTCGTTAATTCAATCATAAACACGAAATTAGCATAAGAAACGAGAAAAACTCACCTTAATTTTGAAGTCTCAAATGCTTTAATGGTAAGAAGGATAAGAAGAAACACTTTTTTTTTTGTAGGGGAATTAGAATTGGCTCCATGTAAAATTAAATAATTTGTTTTTGTTTTTTTTTTTGATTTTTTTTTTCTGTGCATCGTTTTTTGGAGGAAATTTGTCTCAATAATACTCATTTTTGTTTCAGTAATATCGGTTGGCTCAGTAGTATCCAATTTTTAGTACCCAATTTTCTCGCGTGAGAATAGATGAAGAGAGAGAACAACACTTTTTTTTTTTTTTATCTGGAGGAGAGAATAAATGGATTCCATATGAGTATTAATTAATTGGTTCATATGGGATCCACGTTTTTAGCTGTGATTGAAAAAAAAATTAAAGTAATAAAAAAGAAGGGCTAAAGTGGTGAAAATTTGTATTGGGGTATTGAGAATAGGAGAGGGATATGGAGAATGTTTTTATATGAATTGGGGCTTGTGTGAGGTTAAGGTCCCCGTCAATCTGCGAAATGGAGGTCTGAGTCGGCCTCCATTTCTACGAAACTGTGTCGTATGCCCACTTGAGTTGTTGATGGATCTGGACTTAAAAGAATTCGGCCAAGTAGTTGAGTTATGACCCATCTGCGATCCAAAGCCCCTCTGTGAATTCTGGTCCAGTACCTTTCCCCCAGTGGATCTCGATCCCACGATTACCATCCGACGGCACGTTCTCCGGCGCTGTTTCTCTCGTGCCGTTCCATTCTTCTACCATCTTTGCCATCGACATCATCTTATGCAAATCTTGAGGTCCGAACATCTTTACTCCAGCTCGGGTCTTGGGTTTCAGTCCGATTTTGAACGCCAACTCCAATACCCCTTCCGACAGCTCCGGTGCGTTTGTGGCCAGCGCGATGAAATCCCGGCAGTATTGCTCCACCGAATCCTCTTGCCGGAGGGTCAATAATCTTTTTCCAGCCGATGTGTCGTGAACGACACAGAACTGTTCTAGCACCCTGTATTTCATATGTTCCCACAACGTGAAAGGATTCCGATCCCGTTCACATCGGTACCACAACAAAGCTTCATCATCAAAGCACATATTGACGGCCTAAAGCTTCTCCGATTCTGAGAAATCACTCAACTCAAAGTATTGTTCAACCCGAAGGACCCAACTCTCCGCGTTTTCCCCGTCGAAAACCGGGATATCCATTCTTCTCATCATGGGTTCGTTTCTGACATCGGGCGGTTTCCATGACTGGTTCTGAAACGGAAACCCCTCTGTCCGCCTCTCCGAATCGTCTATGTGGACTGCCTCTGCACGCGGTGGTGGGTTTATGTCCACCGCCTTCCCCGATCCTTCTCCCCGAACAGATTCGACTCTGGAAGTTCCGATCTGACTCAAAATCGCACCAGAGGCCAACGTTTCTTCCTCTTGTTGTTTTTTGGCCACTGCTTCCTCGTTCATCCGTTTCTCCAGACGTTCCAGCACACTCAACTTCCCCATCTGCTGTTTTATCACCTCCAGGCTGCGTTCCAGTGCAGCGATCCTCCCAACCTCCTTCTGTAAACTCTCCACAGTTTTCTCCATTTCGGTTTTCTTTTTGGACCCATTTTTCCCAGTCACGTACAAGCTCTGATACCAAGTTTGTTACGTGAAGATTTGTAAACAAAAGATAACAAAGGAAATAAGAAAGATTCCTCCAATTTCCAGTGATAAACGTTGTCTACAAGGTTTTGAGAGAATTATTAATGGAGTCTCTCACCTCCCCTTACACGACTTTGATCAAAATATTCGATAAAGCAAATCCTAACAACTTCAATCCTTAAATAGAAAAAGAAAGCAGGTAGACACTAGCACGTGAGGTGTCTCCCTTGTGCCTCTTGATTTCTTTATTCCTTGCTTCTAGAATGATCATTCCTTCTAGAAGGGTGTGATCCAAGAAGAGGCCACGTCTCTTATTGGATCGATCACCTTGTTCCTTAGGCCCTTTGGGTTTTGTTCTTCCTCTGATAATAGTAAATGATTAGAGGGTGTAGAGAATCATACGCAACAGTTAAGAGACAGGTTGCCAACGCGAGATCGTTTTAGAAGGTGGGGATTAAACGTTCCATCAGAATGCTTGTTGTGTGTGGCTCCTTATCTGAGAGTAGGACGCATCTCTTCTTTGAATGCTTGTATTCTTCTGAGGTACTAAGCTCTTTCTTTACTCATCAAGACCTATCTCCTCCTTCCTTGTTTGAAGACTTCGTAGTGTGGGTACATTCTTCTTCTCGGAATGGAAAGCTTAAGGCTATTTGTACGCTTATATTTCAAGCGGTGGTCTATTTCCTGTGGAAGGAAAGAAACGACAGATTGCATTTCTCCTCATCTAAATCGGTTCAGGTCATTGTAAAAGAGATACAACTGGTCCTAAGAGCAAAACTTGTTGGTTTAGACAGAAGAGAACTCTTCCAAAATCGACCACAGCCTCCTTCCAACAGCTCTCACAATGAATCCTTTGTTCACACATGGTTCAAATTTATTCAGCCTTAATCAAATCTAAGCATCATCAGAATCATTATCTCTCGGGTCACAAATCACATGTCACTAAGTATTGCTTCACTAGCGTTTCACAAGTCTTGTTCTCTTGTATTTTGTAATTTTTTCAGTATTTTTCAGTAATTTTTTTATTCATATGTGATCAGTTTCAAATTGTATTAACAAATGATGCCCAGTTAAAGGTGGATGGTGAATAAAGAATAACAAATTATCGAGGAGAGGACAATGTTGTTCGGTAATATGGTAAGTCTTAAAAAATTCCACTGTAAATTTTGTTACAATAATAACTTAAAAGAAAAATAATTTAATTCATATTATTTTTGTCGTTTAACTAATATTTTAGAGATGTCAAAAAAAAAAAAAACTAATATTTTAGTAAAATTTGACACATTTTACGTTACTACAAATGAGCCTTGTCAAATCATTAACAAATTTTACGTTACTAAAAATACTCCAACAAATTCTTTCTTTTTAAGTCCACTAAACTATCTTTCTTTATTTTCAACTACTCGGTTATCCGCGCTTCGCGCAGTATATTATATACTAGATAAGTGATTTGCGCGTTGCGCGAGATTAAAACTATATCAAATTCTAATTCGTTATTTTATTTTAAGTATTTAATTTGTCTTTTTACACTTTTAATCTAGTTTAATGTTTTGGTTGGTTACTAAAGATTTAATCAAATAAATTCAATATTTGTATTCGTCTAGATTTTTATATACATTTTTTTTTGCATAACCTACATACTATTTTTCTTACGTTTATGATTAAAAAAACATTATACTTGCCACCATTTTTAAGACAGTATCGTCTTTCTTTGTGCTGTCAACATTGCTGGACGACATTTATTTGTGCCACAATTGTTTTTTTTTGTTGATAAAAGCCACAATTGTTTTTCACTTTTTGTTACTCTGTTTATATTGATTACACACTAATAATACATGAATAGTAAGAAATTGGAACTAACTCAACATACTAAAAACCAAAAATAGCTCGATATAGGTTTTGATTTGATTCTCTTTTGCTAAAATTTGTATGTTTTTAAAACTGCATGATTTAATGTCCTTGTGCGCTTAGATACTTTAAAAACAAAAAATTGTTGGAGTGTTATTCATCATAATATTTGGCATATACAACAACACCAACGACATGCAATCCATTTTTTTTATTAAAAATGTTTAACTATGGACTTCATCCACGAATTTTTCTTCCCATAACTTAGCATGTTTTAAATATTTTGCTTTTTCAAATCCATTAAATTATTAGAATTTGATATGAAGAAAGAAATCTCAAGCATGTGTTTCTCTTGAAATATGGTGTAGAATTGCATTTCCACTCGCGATATGGTACAAAATAATTTGTATCACACTTAACATGTATGTTTTGTTGTGGTAGTGTTTGAACATTCACAAGCATTGTTTTTTTTTTTTTTTTACTATTTTAGTTTTGAAATTTATATATATATTTTTAAAAACAAACACAATAGCATAACACTTTAAAATTTCAAGCCATGTAAAAAATATCAAGTTTTTCTTATATGGTTCCAATGAAATTTATGTGTAAATACTTGACTTCCATCTATTGTATATGTAAGCAAAGAAAAAAAAAATTCTTGACATAATTTATCATTTTCTAGAACAAATTTGTAGAGAGATTTCCGAAAAACTTAATTATCCTTGATTTTGTTTTGAATTTCTGATCTCCTAACACTCATTTTTTTATTTAGTTCTGACTTCTTCTGACTATTTATAATATTTATTCCCTTTTTGAATCTATTTTTTTTCTACAATCGTTTATTAATAATTTTATTTATTTGTTCTTATATTTGTCCTATTTTACATATTCTCCACTTTCTAAAATTAATTGTAAGAACTTATCTTTACCACAAGTTTATAGTATTTTTGTGACTCTCAAATGATGTAAATTTCATTATAAAAAATTATATATTCTTGGACCAAAATTGAATAAATTATTTTTACACTATATGAAGTAAAATCTATTTTACATTCTTAATTTCATAAACACATTCTAACATTTTAAATATGATAAATCTTCAATCCAAGTTTTTAGTTGAAAATCTCACAATATATCGTTTTCAATAAAATATTTCATTATTGTTTTATCCAATTAGTATCACACTTTTTTTTAATTCTAATATCGAATTGTCACGTTTTTTCTATTTGTTTACACTAAGTTTGTTTGTATTTTTGTAATTTGTATTAAATAAAGTAATGATAAATATAAATAGACATGTATTAAATGAATATTTTAAATATGCTTTAATGTTAAAATTTGTAGTTTTGCTGATGGGGACACCCTAGATGGAGAGATAATTCTGCTATTATATATATGATTTATTGATCGATATGACATGATTTACCATTATAGAGATTATTCAGTGCCCAAGCTATAACCGATTGGTTATCACAGTGTACACGTATTGCCGGGACTGGTTTCTCCCACATTGGAATATCTTCCAGGAAATTTTGAAGCCATTCAGTTTCTTTTGCAGCTTTGTCTAAAACAATGAATTCAAACTCCATGGTTGATCGTGCCAGTAGAGTTTGTTTGGAAGATTTCCATGATATTGATGCACCTCCAAGGGTAAAGACATATCCACTTGTGGATTTCGAGTTTTTGGAATATGATATCCAGTTTGCATCACTGTATCCTTCAAAAATTGCGGGTTCTTTCCCATAGTGCAGCCCATAACTTTTAGTGTATCGTACATAATTTAATACTCTAGTTATGGCTTTCCAGTGTTTGTGACCTGGATTACTTGTGTAGCGACTTATTACGTTTACCGCATGTGCTAGATCGGATCTAGTAAAGTTGGTTAAGTACATAAGACTACCATTTACCCGTGCATACTCTACTTGTGACATAGCTCCACCTGAATTTTTAGTCAAGTGAAGTTGAGAGTCGACTGGAGTTTTTGCAGTCCCATTTGAATAGTTTTTAAACTGTTCAAGTATCTTTTCAGCATAGTGAGCATGAGACAGAATGATTCCGTCAGAAGTTCTTGTGATTTTAATCCCAAGAATGACATCTGCTAGACCCATGTCTTTCATGTCAAACTTTCCACTAAGCATTTTCTTAGTTTGTTGGATAATGTCCTTATTGCTACAAATAATTAGCATGTCATCTACGTACAAGCATATTAATATATACCCACTAGGGGTAGTTTTTATGTAGATGCATTTATCACATTCGTTGATGGGGAAGCCATTTGACATCATTGTGTTGTCAAATTTTTCATACCATTGTTTCGGAGTTTGTTTAAGTCTGTATAATGATTTCACAAGTCTACAGACTTTGTGTTCTTGTCCCGAGACTACAAATCCTTCGGGTTGTTTCATATATATTTCCTCTTCTAATTCACCATTTAGAAAAACAGTTTTAACATCCATTTGATGGATTTCCAAATTTCTTAAGGCTGCAATCCCAATAAGCATTCAAATTGAAGTTATTCTCGTTACTGGAGAATATGTGTCAAAAAAAAATCCAAACCTTCTTTTTGTCGAAATCCTTGCACCACAAGTCTGGCCTTGTACTTATCAATTGAGCCATCAGTCTTCAATTTTTTTTTTTAAGATCCATTTACACCCTAGTGTTTTGAACCCTTCAGGTAGATCAGTTATTTCATATGTATGATTTTGCTGAATGGAGTCGAACTCACTGTTGACAGCTTCCTTTCAATAAGGTGCGTCAGGTGTAGTCATATCTTCAGTAAACGTTCTTGGTTAATTCTCTGTGAGAAGGACCATTATGAAGTCAGGACCGAAGTATTTTTCTTTACGAGCTCTTTTGCTTCTTATAGGTTCCTTTTCTTCGTCTGCTTCGGTTACTGAAACGCCAGAAGTGCTAGCCTCATTTGTAGAGGTCGTAGAGTCTTTCTCTTCCTGGATGTGTTTTAGATTTTGTTTATCCTTGCACGGAAATATGTGTTCAAAGAAAGACGCGTTCCTTGATTCCATTATTGTATTTACATGGATATCCGGTATGTCTGATTTGTGAACCAGAAACCGATAAGCACTACTGTTGTGTGCATATCCAATGAAAATACAATCAACGGTTTTAGGTCCAATTGAGACCTTTTTAGGAGGTGGTACAACGACTTTTGCTAGGCACCCCCACACTTTCATGTATTTGTACGAAGGTACGTTACCTTTCCAGAGTTCATATGGCGTGTTGCCAATTACTTTGTGCACTACAAGAAAACAGCCATTTTGCAATGATTTTTTGCGACGATTTTATTTCGTCGCAAATCAACATCGTCGTTACGACGATTTATTAATTCGTCGTAAAATCGTCGCAAAATTGGGACAAAATATTTCGTCGTAAACTCGTTGTTAAGTTCGGTCCGATTAACGACGATTTTTGGAATCGTCGTAAAATCGTCGTTAATTACCGACGAATTACCAAGGAAATGTATTCGTTGAACTTTGCAACGAATTACCGACGATATTTGAGTTAGTTGAACACGTTTAAGTTACCAGGTGTACGGTAAGGTAAAGATGTTGAAAAATCATTACAAAATCGATGCAAAATTCGTTGCTAATTCGATGATAACGAAAATAAAAATCTATATATAGCGGCCAACCTCATATGAAAAATTTCATATTCAAAAACATTTACTTTTCTCTGACCAACAAAAAATGTCAATATACGAAATTAGAAGATGGATGTATAATCGTTTTGATTCGGAGGGATCGCTAACAAAGGAGTTCAGTGATGGGGTGGAGGGATTCATGCATCAGGCGGGAACTATACAAAATACGATTACCAGTGGTAAGATGTATTGTCCTTGTCCAAAATGCAAGAATAAGAAATTTATCATTACCTCGAATGTGTGGTCGCATATATTAAATAGAGGGTTTATGCCGCATTACTATATCTGGTATTATCATGGAGAGGGTCATGGGGGAAATGCATGTAGTAGTAGTAGCAATTATCAAGCATCGAATTTTGATAAGTCAAATGATTTTAATCAATTTGATTATCATGCGGAGCATGGTCAAGATCATGATAGGATTCATGACATGGTTACAGATGCATTTCATGAAACCGTAAGTACATTTGCACCTGATCATCATGATGAGGAACCCAATCTAGATGCAAAAAGATTTTATGATATGCTAGATGATGCAAATCAGCCACTCTACGATGGATAGAGAAGGGCACTCTAAATTGTCGTTGGCGGATAGGATGATGACTATTAAAACTGATCATAACTTAGCTGAGGTTTGCATAGATGATTGGGCTGATTTGATTAAAGAGTATTTGCTAGAGGACAATTTAGCTGCTGAAACTTACTATAAGATACAAAAGCTGCTTTATAGTCTTGGGTTGCCTTCTGAGATGATAGATGTATGTGTTGACAATTGCATGTTTTTTTATAAAGATGATGATAAGTTGCTGGAATGTCGATTTTGCCATAAGCCAAGATATAAGCCGCAAGCAACTGGTCGGAGTAAGGTACCGTTCCAGCGGATGTGGTACCTTCCTATAACTGATAGGTTAAAAAGAATGTATCAGTCTGAGAGGACAGCTGTATCGATGAGATGGCATGCAGATCATTTGTAGACATATGGGGAGGTTACTCATCCTTCAGATGCAAAAGCGTGGAAACACTTTAAGACGGTACACCCAGACTTCGCTACAGAGAAACGAAATGTGTATCTTGGTCTTTGCACATATGGATTTAGTCAATTTGGTATGTCTGGTAGGCAATATTCTTTATGGTCAGTAATCTTAATGTCTTACAACCTTCCTCTAGATATGTGCATGCAAAGGGAATTTTTATTCTTGAGTATTTTGATGAAGGATAATTGTGTTTATCCAAATCAATTACCCAAACACTCTATCATTGTAGTATTTGGGGATCAATCCAAGGGAGGCACAAAGAACAACACACTAGGAATGTAAGAAATGACTTAAGCTAGAGAAAATGTTTTGGGTTTTTATGTTTTTGAATTAGGAAAGTAAAATACAAGAAAGAAAACAAAGATAGAAATGTTGGATCATGGATTAAACAAGCAAATGAATGATTAAAAATCAAATAATGATGACAAAGATTGCATTAAACACTATCCTAGAACATGGAATTCGCAAATATGACTAATCCATTCTCATGGCACTAATCACTTCACTAATCACCTAATTGACATAAACGCTCGTTTGCAATTAGATAATCAATGAGCATTAATCTCCAATTCCAATTAGTTCACTAATCACCCTAGACATCAACTCTCATTGGCTAGGATGTGAAAAGCTCACAAAAGGCTTGGTTCAAGCATTTCATCGAACACCTCTCGGGTTTGAAATGCTTAAGCTCTAATTTTGATCTCTCAATCTAAACTAGCCTTAAGATCAACCTATGCGAAGGATCTAACAAGGATCAACTTAATTCATCATCATCTAACCATCAAGACAATTGACTAACAATGCTAATACACACAATCTATGCTATTCCTTAGGTTAAGATCACTAATTATGACTAATCCTCTCTCAAGGCACTAATCACTTCTCTAATCACTAAATCAAGATCAAATTCTCATTTGTGATGATGATTAGCAAGCATTAAGATCAATATTCAAATCAACCAATAAACACCTTAAGCAACTACTATCATAGGTTAAGAATGTTTATCTCTTTCTAAGTTCTTTGGAGAATTTCATCAAACACCTTGTGGGTGTGAAATTCCCAAAGATCTAGATTGACTCTCTCAAGCCCAATCTAGCATTAAGATCACTTAGAAAGAAAGGAAAGCAATGATTTAGAATCTAAGCATCACAAATCAATCATCAACCCATAAAAATCAAGCAAACCAAAATCCAACAAAAACCCTAAAGTCTAAA